>MU134628.1:0-97632 GCA_015039355.1 Ramaria rubella
CTTATTTGCAAGAACGACAAAGGATGAAAACAAACAATGGGCATTGAAAACAGGCTACGAGTGATGATGCCTCTTCAGCATGGCATGATGTAGACGCCTTCACCACCACCATTGAGCTTTAAGAGATGACGTCTCCCCATACCCACTCCCTTCCTGCCAGACTCACACTGAGCACTGCAGCTCACATGTGCCCACCACCAGCTTCTACATGGACCCACCACCGTCTCTGAGCACCACCACAGGCTTAGCGCACACAGGCTACCCCTACATCCCTCCAGCAGCACCGTTAGCACCATTGCCACCCTCATACAAGCACTGCAATGACCAACGCAAAGTGGCATTCTCCAGAACTCATGCACAACAACAACATCCCTGAGCTCATATTCGCTGAGGTGGTGGGCTCAGCTCATGGGCAGGTGGGGTCTCACCCAAGTATTTACCCACGTACCTGAGAACAAATGAGAATGAACCAGCAAGATCGTCATGTTCAAGCACATCGAGTGCACACTCTAGACTGATGAGCATCTCAGGCCCCCCATCCACAGAAGGCCTCAAAGTCCCTGTGCGAGGCAAGCTTGACTATTGCTCTGACACGCAGCACTCTCTAGCCTGTCACTATACCGTTGCCTGGGGTTCAAAATGGTCAATATGGAATAGTCGGACCCAGAACCATCTTCGTTCTTGGTGAAGGCCACAATGGCCCCACTCAAGATCATGCACAGCTGAACTCATCTTTGCAATATCAATGACTAAGCTCAGTTCGCCCAGTCATGCTTGAGAATGTGCACGAGAAATACCAGCAGGACATTGGTGCACATCCCAACCAGGGTATGGAGCCAATGTTTGATCCCCGGTTGTCGCAACGTTTGGACAGTGATCAGACACCTATTGCCAAGCTTCCCACATGAATCCTCATATCCATTGGACACCATCCAGTGGTTGGGTTCCCACACCCACAGCTTAGTCCTCCAACCCCTGTACACCCACACTCACTTCCCTTTGTTCTCGCTGTTCTCCACAGGCCTGCTAGCATTCGCATATCGCACTCAATGCTGCAACCCCCTCCCACTTCGCCAGCATCCTCCGCACCGCCACCCTCCTCTCTCCACTCAAGCTCGACATTTTCATTGCCGGTGAATCCCACTGTGAGCACTGGCAGTCTTCTGAGCTTGAGCAGCTCCTGAGCTTCGGCGTATGAACATGCTCAAGGTTGAGCTGGAGGAGTTGGAGGACGAGTTTGTGAAGTGCTGATGGGGCGTAGTAAGTAAGAGATTTATATAAGCCCAATCCCACAGTTGCACACTACCTCCTCAAGCCAGTGCAGGCCCTGTAAAACATGGGACATACGCAGTACGTTGTGGGCATTCAGGGACGAGAATTCTACCGACTCCATGTGGTTTGTTCACTGGGTATTTCTCCAATAACATAAGAATGAACCATAGAACAGCAATCCTACATACCCGTCAGCTCTTGTATCAGCACAAAAGCACAAATCAGCCAGTAGCTTTTAGCACAGCTCTGTATTTCATTCCAAGACAATTAACACAATGGCAGAACATTCCTGAATAACAATGACTTGTTGACTGTCAATATCATTGGTTATGAACCCAATTGGGATAATGCAGGGTTGTATCTGGAACAACTGGTCAGTCTATTTCAAGTGGTATTTGGCTGCTTTTTGATGACTAGGGTGCTTTGACTCCATGAATTGAATAATGACCCCATACTCTCCGTGCACTCCATCCTTCTGGTTCTCTCTTCATTGGATGCCTAGATGAACGCAGCTGGAAGCACTTTTTTGGGAGTTGCATTCCACTGCTATGCTGGCACAAATTGGACACTTTTCCACAACGCCTTCCCTAATGGAGAATTCTGAGCTTGATGGCGAAAGCCTGACCACCTGAATGGAAGAGAAATTCGGTCAGTTGGATTGTGTGGTTTGGTACAAATCAGCAGTATGGTTGACCAATGTTATTTGCCAAACCAGAGAGCACTTGTGCCATGGTGATGCTCGGCAATGCTCAGTGTGCAGGAGTCGTCGTGTGTATTGAGTTCATCCAGGCAGCGGAGGCAAGGGAGAATCAAAGCTTTGACTGAATTTGTATCCCTTGCACCTATACAAACGGACTTTCAATGTGTGCCACAGTAGAAGATACAACTTACATACCTCTCAAACTTGGAGTGCTTCCAACTCTCATATGTGAACGCAGATCCACCAAACCTGGCGTAATCCAAGAACCTTTAAGATCTGCTATGCTAAGCTCATGATGCCAGCGATTTTGGTGAGACATATCCAGCCTAGACTAATCCCTTATCAAGCAAGCACCGTAAACAATTATAAGAGAAAGGAACAATCACGTCAGTTCGCCTTGGCAATCTAACAAAACAAGAAGACTGAATGTGCCTTCTGTCAGCCTCCATCCCATTATGCGCACCAGTCCATATCTAGCGTGAAAAACCCATTGATACGACATCCAGATGCATGGCCAAGTTCAATGCCAACCTGATCCATTCTGGAGGAGGGTAGCATTGGTCCCCATGACGGATCAGTCAGACTCCAAATGAACTCTATGCTGGCCGGGGAGGAATTCAAGCTCTAGCAATGCCCAAGGGCCAAGGATATGCGCTCGGAAGCCAACAGCCCCCCCATGGCTCTTGAGAATGCCAGGGAACATCCACGTGCTGGAGATAACACATGAGAGTGGATAAGAGGGTGATTGCTGTAAATCCTGCATGATAGATATGGCTGTTGCAACTTGCAAAGCGACGACGGGTGTAGGCTTTGCTAAATTCAGTACCGAAGTGGAAGTGCAGTGTTCCGGTGAAACTACAGGGCAGCAGTGGGACAATAAAAGGATTATTGAAATAATACCAGTCAGCAGACGTAGTACGACTGCAAGTGGTCTATGTGTTCTTAATATTGACAAACTTCAAGACTTTCTAAGTGACTTTTCCCCAGAAAACACGGTCGTCTCTTCAAGTTGTAAACTGTTAAAAGATCTCAGGTACACACGCTCCAGCTTCGACTATGTGGACGATCACGAGGATGAGCAGAAGAGCTGTGGGGGTTGAGGAGACTGAGCGTTAGCTCAGGTGGTATGCTGGAAGGAGCTTGGGTGGGTGGGCCCTACTGTGATTTGCTCTTCTGTGCTCTGAATGATAATTTTGTGCAAATGTGTATATATAGTTGTATGTGAACTGCTATGGATACAAAAATAATCAGGGAATAGTGTCTGTTGTTAATGCGGGTGGGAGGGTGGGTAGAAAAGCTATCGAAGGGAAATTAGGGAGGATGATAGTAAAATGTAGATGACAGTGTGGGTGGAATGAAGAAAGGAGTGTGCGTGGGCGCTCACACTAGCCACTCAGCTGGACGCTAGTGCTGTTCAGTCCTGGGTGTGCCTAGGGTCTGAACGGCACTTGGGCTATATCCAGCTTCGACTATGTGGACGATCGTGAGGATGAGCAGAAGAGCTGTGGGGGTTGGGGAGACTGAGCGTTAGCTCAGGTGGTACGTGGGAGGGAGGGCTCGCCGCTCACCCAAGTAGCCGCAGACCCGCGGCGAGCCTGGGTTGTCACTACCCCAACCCAGCTATGCGGCTATAGACAATGGGTTTGTCAGTAAGTTGCTCAGGTGAACTGCTGAAACTTGTTCGAAGGCGTGGATGTATGCTTCATAGGCCAGAGATTTCCAATGGCCTGCTAGACGAACGATTTCTGGATCTACCTTCTGAGCTAAAAAGAAAGATGCACCTCCGATTCTGAAGGAGTGCCTGAAGCTGTTGCCCCAACCGTTTGAGCTCAGAATTGAGTTTATCTTATCAATGGCTCAGGTTTTGACCATGGGTCAGATGTCTCCAGAATTGTCTCGCCAAGAGGATAGAGGATCGTTGGGGCAGGCAGGCACTATGTGACTCAGGTTAAGGAGGGCTTCAATGGGGCAGAGGTCTCCTTGTTCAGTGAGGAAAACTGATTGAATTTGCCCTGGTTTGGCTGTTTTGGCAGCTGGCAGGTCAAGGCGTGCATAACACTTGAGGTTTGCGTCGTAGTCTAGATGAGCGTTGCAGCGTTTGAGGTGGCGTAAAGGAATGAAAGCGGACCGTGATGTGACAGATACCTCACCGAAGCACATCATTCCCCAGAAAGCACAGCTAGCCATCGCCCAGGTGCATGCATCAAAGGGTGATGAGAGGTTGAGATTATTCTTGAGTGCTGACAGCATTCGAAGTGTGATTGGTGGATGGGGTGGCCTGAAACGATTGCCTGCTTGGAGTCTTTCTAGGCCCCAGAGTGACCAACGAATTCTGTCCTGGTCATCATCCGATAATGGTGGGGGCCATCCTTGGGTTAGGTGCCAGGCACAGATTGCTGATAAGTATTTTCGCGTCACTGATACTGAAATGGGTTCCAAGGGGGTTTTGGCTGCAAGATGTGGGCCTAAGAAGGCAGGATCTGCTGCTGTCCATAGTGCAAAGGAATGGAGTACATTAAAGGATGCTGGGAGGTGCTTCTCTTCTGGGATGGAGAAGATGTCGCAGAAGAGGTGGAATCTTCGTAACCCAGAGCTGTAACTTGTAGAGTCTTGGAGTGACATTCGAGATGATAGTGTTGCGAGGATCCTAATCAATGGTGCACTGATTGTTGATGCTGGAGGAGTGTTGACTCCTTTCCAGCTGAATATTCTTTCATCAGCCTTGCACTTGGGGTGTAGCAGAGATGGATTTAGCTGTAGATGTTTGGAATGAAGGTCAGAAGCGATCGGCAGGGAAGCTGTGGCTGGCATTACCATGCAATGAGCTTGTGAAAAAGGTGTGGTGGTAATGGGAAAGAAGAGTGGTGAGTGGCCTTTGAGAAACCACGAAGGAAGGATTGGATGTCTCCTCGAGACAGCGTGTCAGATATGTTGTCTTGAGAAGGTACGTATGTTGCGACTAGCCGTATGCAGTGTTGTGCTTGTAGCGTGTAAATGTGCTTCAGGATTTGATTGGTTTTTGGATTGCACGACCAACCTTTGTTCATTACGGTGACTATGCCTGAGTTGTCAGAACGCACTAAGAAATTTGTCTGCTTGTCGGGCCTGGGCTCCAAAAGGCCGAGCTTGGAGGCTAGCCGAAGACCAAGTTTGACAGTGACGGCTTCTGCCCAACCAATGTCAAAGGATTGCTTGGGACCGACCTTGAAATCCGGTGCCCATTTCCATGCTGCCCAGTGGTGGTTTAGGACTACACCAACACCGTAGGAAGTACTGGCATCTCCCCACCATCCTAGGTTGGCTGGGTCCTTTGAGGAAATGGGGAGCTCATTTGAGAGTTGTTGCATGACAAACCAAATCCAGGATAGGTCAGCTATGACCAACGGGTGAGGATGGAGCTTGGCACAATGCAACTGGAAGTTGAGTGCAAAGGTTGAAATTGATCTGAGGAAAGGGCGTATGAGCGGATATATGCCTGAAGCGTGCACTAGTTTCCCATGTAAACTTGCTGCTTCGGTGGCTGATCGGGGCTCTCCTGAGATCCATTCCTTGATAAGGGAAATTGTTGTGGTTTTCTTCTCTTTTGGTAAAGAAACCAACTTCTTCTCTAGGTTCCAGTCGAGGCCAATGTAGCACTGGATTGGTGAAAATTGTCAAAGTTTCTCTATGCTCCAGGGAACACCAATAAAGGCAGTGAGTGCCATGAAATTCTCCTCTGTCCAGGATTCTGCAGGGGGGCATACTACGAAGAAGTCGTTGACCCATTTTAGGATAATCGTGAAGCCGGCTCTCTTGTAGATAGCTACTAGCATGTCCGCTATTGATCCAAATACTCCTGCACTCGATGTTAGGCCGAACATGACTGCTCTGTCCACATACACTAGGCCTCTCCAGTAGAGGCAGAGGGATGCTTGCTGATCTGGTGCAATTGGTGTGAGTCGGTAGGCTGCGGAGATGTCAAAGGTCACTGCTTTGCAGCCAGGTGGTAGGTCTAGAATGAGTGCTGCCGTTTCGTCAAAGGTGCCCCAATCTGTGGGAAATTTGTCTGAATTTATACCCGCATTCACAGACGTGACAGCGGGGTCGTTTCTCAGAAATGACATGTCCTGGATCATTCTGAATTTGTTCGAGTGCGGTTTGGGAACTAGGCCTAAAGGGGAGGTCCGGAAAGGACCAATTAAGAGTTCTAACTCATGTGGCAAATAGGCTTTGGAGTACCGGCTGGCGGATTGCTCTGAGGTAATATAGTTGTCTATGAAGGATGGATTCAGACTGGAGGAGTTGTGGTTGTCGAAGTAAAATGGTGTGGGTAGGAGGGCTGCTGATTCCGACATTGAAACCAAATCGCAGGCCTTTTACTACGTGATTCCAGTCATCTAAAATATTGTATTTACAAAGTAAATCCACGGCTCGGTCCAGCACGAGTGGTGTGACAACTCTGCGTGGATCATCGTGAGTTTTTACAGGAGGTGGCCCTGTGGGCCAAGTCGCTGCAGATACTGCAGGCATGGACATTGTAGCAACTGCTTGCAAATTTGCATGAGCTGGCGCGGGCCCAGGAGAAACAAAATTGTTTGCCAGATGGGGTGACAAGAGAGTTTTCTTCCTTGGAGCTGGAGACGATTGCTGCCACTGGTTTTCCTGCCATTGTGTGTTCGGCTTTGCAGTCGGCAGGGAGATGGCCTGCAAGCCCGCATCGAAAGCAAATGATGTGATCCGGTCTGGTTTGCTTGTGGAAGGGCAGTTGTGATAGGTCTGTGGCAGCGGGCTGCTTGAGCACGGGTGATGGCTGCATGTGAGGGGTGGATGGAGGGAAGACGGCTGTTGGTTTCAAGGCGATTCTCGTGGCTATTAGGGTAAGGGCCGTGGTGTTGAGCATGGCAAGGTCGTGAGTGGGGTTGTGAGCTGCAGCTTCCCTTTGCTGGATGTCATACTCCATCGCGACCTCCCAACCATGCGAGCGGGCTAGCTTCATGACCAGGGAACTATGCGCGGAGAGTGCATCCACTCGGGCGTCTCCCCAATGGAAACGGGTGCACTCTGCTGCCGCTTTGGAAGCGGCTAACCAGTCCACCATTGATATGGCTTTCTCTGACCACCTGTCAAGCCCTTTGGCTGTGATTGTGCCAGTGGTGCTAATGGTGAACTCCTCATCACCCCTGTCTGCTTTGACTCTGGGTGCTGTGGTGAGGGCTGAGTACGGCACATAGTGGAAGGTCCTGAAGGCCTCCTCTGCTTTGGGCAGTATAGCTGTGCTGGGAAGTCTGTTAGCATGAGGTAATGTACTGATGGAGTCGGGAGGGATGTGGCTTGTTGGCCTGTAGCCAACATATCGAGCGGTGTGGGCCTATTACCGCAACCAAAGGGAGGGCCTTTCGCCTGAAGAGAAAACAAGAAAAAAGGAGAGAAGATAGAAGAAATTAAGGTATAGCAACAAAAAACGGTGGGGGGGGGTGATGCATGTGACAGAAGGGCCTATCACCCAGAGAGGTTCACGATGGGCTTAATGCAAGGAGATCGCTCTGTGTGGCCTGTCGCCAGAGGAAGAAGAAAGAGACAAGTGGGGAAGGAAGAGAAGTGGGTGATGGTGTGGAGTGCGAAATGCAAACGGGAAGACAATAGGTGCGAAAAGGAAGGGGGGGGTTGCAGGGGCGGCAAGGTGAAGAGAAAGAAAAAAGGAAGGATGCATGGGATGCTGAGACAGGAGTGACTTACGAAAGTCGAGGGCACTTGATTTGAAGCCAGGTATTATATCTGGCAGCAATGGTTTCTTGTCCTCCTTGGCTGCGGCAGCAGAAGAGACAGCCACACTTCTCGCGGCCTCGATGACGTCATCTGTGGCAAACAGAGTGGGGAGTGAAGGCGGCACTGAACCGGAGGCTAGGATGTGGGCCTTGGCTGCAAGAAGGCTCGCAGTTTGCACTTCGATGTTCGTGATGGACAGAGTGTCAATTGTTTGGTTTGCGGTGCCTCCTTCATTTGATGCAGCACTGGCACTGTTGTCATCGGTTGCGGGCTGGGTCGTTCAAGGCGGGGCGAGATTGGTTTGCTGAAGAGGTGGCGGTGGGGGAGTGAGGGCTTGGTGCTGCATGGGGCCGGGAGTGGGAGGTGCTCCCACATTGGGGCTTCGTCGTAAGGATAAGCCTAGATGTTGAAAGGTGCCATTGGATGGCTCGAGGGATGGAGCTGGTGGGGCTGCCATTGGCAAGGAATGAGGAGTGATAGCGTGTAGAAAATGATAGAAAAGCTATCGAAGGGGAATTAGGGAGGATGATAGTAAAATGTAGATGAGAGTGTGGGTGGAATGAAGAAAGGAGCGTGCGTGGGCACTCACACTAGCCACTCAGCTGGACGCTAGTGCTGTTCAGTCCCGGGTGCACCTAGGGTCTGAACAGCATTTGGGCTATAGGCTCAAGAACGCCACACAACTCACAGCAAGGCTCACCAATCCTGACAACATTTCATCTTGGGCGATGGGTGGGAAACTAATAGTAATACGTATTCAAGCACATGGTGCCCACTACCACTACCCACTAGTTCTCCGGAAGGATGATGGTAAGTTTGATTTGTTCCCTGCACAAAGACAATCTCTCCTTCATGTCCCTATCGGCAGCTTCAAATGGTAGAGCCAAGCTGGTAGGAGTATTTTATGTATATGGATCAGTCCACACCAGTGAAAATTCCACAGATATCAGGTTGCCAATACGTATGACGCTCACTGTCTGTGGAGCAAGCAGCATACTCGCACCTCACAATTAAGAATCAACCTAAATAAAGTGCTCACGATTTGTTACTGGCATATATAGAGAGAGCAGCGTTTGATGTAGTTTTGACTGGAGCCTCTGACTGCTCCAGCTAGAGGTCGGATCAAGGGATGCTTAAGTTGTAGTAATTACTAAGGAATACATTGTCAGATAGTATATAGCTCAACTTAGAATTAAACTTCAGAGTTACATTACTAGAGTGTTACCCAGTGATTATTTGTAGATTAATCCACAACACTAGCCCAATGTATACAGAGGGCACAAAAGTACCTTGACTTTATATAGTAGATTGCTCCACCCTGAGCCCTGCACGTCAGCATAAAATCATTCCGCAGGCATTGCTTGGCCCCAAACACGCCCCCAGTGGCAAGCCAGACCAGGCCAGACCTCGGTGAGCATGTAAATGTGGTCCTTGGCTATTGTGGTCATCCCGCATGACATGCTTTGATCTGACTTGATCCACGATTTGAAATTTCGAGATACCAATGGACAGACCTTCCAGATTGATCCTCTTGTCCTTCACCTGAGAAGCCTGGAAATATCTATGCAGTGTCATTTTATTTACCTGCACAGTTCATTTGTAACTGTCCTCAAAGTGACAGTATAACAAAACCTCACCATTGGCACTGGCAGTATCGGCTGTTGTCAGAATGATCAATACTCTGGTTCCTTCGCATACTCTCCAGTATTTGGGGCGGAGACACATTGGAGATGAGGGGTAAGGCTGTTGCAGTGTTTTATGAGATTAGGTGTGTGAGATTCTGTGAGGAATGAGGTGAGAGAAGCGCAGGGGCTCAACGCCCAGGGCTAGAGGGAAGGGGGATTCTTCATGCAGTTGAAGATACTCTAGTGACGCTTGTTAGCGTAGAGCGTGCACTCAATGTGCTCGAACGTGACATCGGATCTTGCCTGGTATGCACGGAGATCGACAAGCTGCAGGAATTGAATGGGCCCAAACCCGATGCGGCCAACAGTGAAGCACTTCAAGTTAATGGTTTGGAGTTCGCTGAACGAGATGCTGGATGCCCTGCACAGTAGGCAGACACCAATACTCACCTTCCTGAGGATCGAAGGGTGTAGATGGCAACAAAGCAGCAGGCACCGCTTGGGGTAAGGTTCATCATTGTGCTTGGCGCAGTTTGTCGTGCACGCTGCGCAAACGACAGCACAGACAAAGGCGCAGGTGACGCCAACCTCCTCAGTTCACAACCCTCACCAAACACTCACCACCGAACTAAAACTTGCCTTCCCAGGACTTTGTGCATGCACCCCCACCTTCACACAACCGTCCTCCATGTGCTTATCCAGCACAAGCTTCCTCTGTCACGTGCTGCTGAGCAGCTACAGGCTCCTCCCAGAACCACTTAAGAAAGCATCCAGAGAGAGGAGAATCTTGCCCTCAGTGAAACTTGCACCAAGGCCATTCTTGCTGGTTGGGGCAGGGAAGGGATGTGTAGCAGTGAACATAGCCGCTCAGTCTGCTGTGGCTGCTGAGGCTATCCAAACATGCTTAACGCATTTTGCTACAGGGGCTGGCTGCCTGCAACAAAACCTGTGAAGGGCTGCTGGAGTTGCTGGGGCAGGCCAAAGAGTCCGGTGGTGGGCTGTTGTTGTTAGGCAGGTCGGCCAAAGGTGGAGGGTGCGTGAGGTTTGCCGGAGGGGCATGGACAAAACAATGATTTGTGTTCCTGTCCCACATTGATTACTCAAGTCAGAGTTAGCAGTCCATTGGAGGCCATGATGGAAACGAACGTTAAAGCCACCAGTATTTGTGCCTACAATAGGAATTTGGAAAGCAGGAACAGTGGAGAGCATGTACTTTTGTTAAGCTAAAGTTATTGCTGAGAGAGTGCCTGACATGTTTGTTAACAAAAACCACAGCTGTTTGAACTTTGAGGTCCATAAGTGTGTCACGGTTTTGAAACAGGGAGCATTGAAGGTTTCCTCTCATGTTATTATGATAGAGAAACAAAAAAAAATTGGCAAATATACATCTAGATTTCTTTATTTGTGTGCGGCCACAGTGAAAGCATTTTCGCAAAAATATCCCAACCACTGGAAACCATGCAAGGAGGAGATCCGAGATGGTTCCAAACCTGGTTTGCGATATCTGAAAATTGATCATCCACAAATTGCAGTGCCTCTTGTCTTGAGTGTGGCAGGTCTGCTCACAAGGCATCGATAGCATCTTGAGGCACCGGGATCGAGCAGCACTCACCACCATAGGCCTGTGGAGACGTGAAGATGTCCCGGGGTGTTGCCCCTGAGGGCATGAGCTTGTTCTTTTGACTATGGACTCGATGGTTGTTCCAATATGTAGTGAATTCATCCAGAACAGACTGACAAATTGGGGGCCATATCCAATTAAATAGTGATCTGCAATAGGAATGGTAAGCCACCGAGAATGTCTGCAAACTGGGAAGCTCACATGTGTAAGTTGTCATTTGGGTTGAAAATGCCTTCGTTGTGACCACGGTGTACTTCATCAATGAAGTTACGCTCTGCAGTCTTGCGAAGCCAGTGCCAGATGCCTTCAATTGTGGTATTGTTCACGCTTCTGAGAGCAACAAATGGTGGGCACAATTCCTCAGACACATTTGGAGCATAGTTACATCTCCAGGTAATTGTCAGTATTGCTAACCCAGAACAAAAAAAAGGGACTCACCGCAGGGATGTTTGCATTGCGAACATCTCCCTTGTCTCGGAACCCTGGTCCACAGTGATTTGCAAAGGGATTGCTGAAATTCCAAAGCTGGTGGGTGGTACCAGGAGATTGAGTAAAAAGAGAACACACCTTGATAGGACTCAACAAAGTCCAAAAACACATGGCCAATCATGGTTGCAAGGCAATCATTAGGGACAACGACCATGTGGAGGATCGCACCACTCCACTTGCATCGAAATCCATAAATTGGCAAACTTACGGGTCCTAGCTAGAGGGCCTGAGCATTTGCTTTGTCATGTCCATCACAACACACATCGTCGAATACCCCTATTGATGTGAGCTGGGTACATTTGATTTTTTTTTGCCCAGGGTAGCGAGCATCAACCGCATCAGGATCATTCTCCAGAATGACACGACGAACAGTGGCACTGTGAATCTCCAATTAACCAATGTTCTCTGAAAACAACTAAACACCTTTGTACCGTGGAATAAGGTGGCCTTCTGTGGCAAGGGCCATTTTGATGTATCCAGCACCATTTAGTCGATGAGTATCAGCTGCCACCTTGTTGAGAATGAGTTGCGCTGCATGCTCATGCTGGCACCCCTTTTGTACACTTGGTATATTGAATTTTTGGTTCAGTTGCTTGAGCTTTTGCTCCCTGTGAAAATTCCACATGACAACTTCCACAGCCTACTATTAGCGGGTAGACATACTTGATATATAGTCCATGTTCATCTCCCAATCTGCACAATCTGTCCTTGAGCTGCAAGCCTTCTTTAGCATACTGTAGCAATGAGCCTCTGAGAACCTCATTGGCTGGCCCTTTCAAATAATGGTCTATTGAAATGTTCACTGATTCACTCGCAACTCACATGTGCCATTGTCTATCCCGTTCTTTCCTGAAGGATTATTTTGTGGCATAGTTGAGATGAGAACACAACAGGGGGTTGCGAGGTTCTGAATGAGGGTATAACGATGGAGAGTGGAAACAATAGTTGCGTCTGGTGTTCCACTCCAGCAGTCTGTGTCACATGACCACGGAAACATTAAATTGCATCCATAAAGTGTCATCCACACGATAATTACCAAGTTCTCACAATTATCCCACATAAGAAAGCCATCTCAACAGTTTGAAAGATATCTAAATTCTATTTTGTGTTAATGGACATATTGGGATACATCCTTCAGAGACCGATATTCACTTGAAAGCCGATGTGCTTGCACTGGTTCCATCATCCTTATTCCTCAGAGGACAATTCCATGTCCGATGCCTGGCCAGGTTCATGGGGTTGCAGTGTGTCTAATTCCACTGCAGTGCAGATCCGATTGCATCGATGCTGTGACAGAAAAATATCAATTCCTTCCTGGCCAAAATCCCCAAGGCCGGTATCCCTAGTATGCAAAACGAACGTCAAAACTAAGGTCCATATGTTCTATTCAGATCTACATACCCGGTCAGTGAATGGGTCATTGGGTCAAAGAGAACCTCAATGGAATTTCCAAGTGAATTCCGGGCTGGCGAACCTGTGTCAAAGCAATGCAACAATTACAAGATGTTAACAGGGAATTTGAAATGTCAAATACCCTGCATATCTGCGAACACCAGTGTCTGTTGGCTGTACAGCCAACAAAAATGGGCAAACACCACAATTGTTGCACCTTTCAGGCTTTTCTGATCTGGATGGTTCAGCGTGTAGCTGTAATTGTTCACAACAGGTGTGCGCTGCTCTTCCAGCAACCAGTAAATGGCCTGTATTTCAGACAGCTCGACATCATCCCGTGAGCAATTGGAACCCAATGATGGGCACTGTTCCACACCAACAACTTCTTTGGCCAGCAAAGGTTCAACAAATTGCATATCTGTACCGCTATTAATCAAGGGGGCCCAGAGATCAAGGACCTGAGTATACTCACCCATTGCAATTTGATGACCATGTCTCTTCGCCTCTTCTTTGAATCAGTCCCAGAACCACCCACCCCTCTTCAAACGGATGAAATCCGCCTCCAGATGTGATGCATTATCATCAATGCTGACCTTTTCGTCACCTTTCCCTATGTCATAGAAATGTTTGGCTACATATGTCTTTTCATCCATATGCAACTGTAGCACAATATCAACCAGTGAACCATTTGAATACAATCCTCAGCCTACCGTGTACACTCTTTTGCTCTTCCCTTGAGCTAGTGGTTTCCTTGCCAGGACCCCCTCCGTGTCAATGGTCCCATTGGTCCACAATTTCAACTTCTCCGGTCTGCTCTACTACCACACATGTTGCAATTTGTAAGCGCACGTGATCTTTAGCCTCACTTGCACCCAGAGCTGGACATTTTGCAAAGACGAAAGAAGATTCCATAGGCCCCGAGGCTGCACACAAGGGAGTCAGTATGTGGATAATCCTGCCAAAAATTATACTAGACATACATCGTGCTCGCTTTGGGAAATCACTCTCTTCCAAATCATTGCGGGAGCGTTTTGCTTTTCTCTTCTTTCTCCCTGGATCAGTATCCGTGCGAGCATCGAACTGGAAAACTTAGAAAACAAGTGGCATGGTCTGTGTGAAAACTCACTCGCTCTTCGCTGATCCAGAGCTCTAAACAAATATGTCTTCCCTTGATTTTTCCATATTGTTTCGGTACATTGTCAAAGTATACACTCACGTGTGGCAGACTATGATGCGCCTGGAAGAATTCACCGATGGACATGAGTTCCGTGTTGTTTTCAGGTGGCCGGTTGCTATGCCATCTCAATTCAGTGTCCTCCCTACATTCTGTTAGTACTTGGGCAATATAGGAACAAGATTGTACAGACCTCATCAAAGTCTGGTCATGAGTCTTCTCCCAATACTTATTAACAACGAAACGGCATCAGCATGCAGTTCTACAATGGATCAATAGGCTGCACCATCGATACCAAAGAATGAACAAACCTGTCATGCTGACTGATTCCGACATGGATCTCGTGGTGGCTCCAAAGGCAGGGGAGATCTTGCCTTTGTAGCAAACATCCATGCACACCATAATCATCGTATCACGGGAGGACCCCACAGCCTGCTTTGCCTGAAGGATTGCATTGGAGGTCATGGAGATCGTTGGTTGGTTGTTGATATGTGATAGAGCGTTCGTTGCTGGTGTTCGAGGCAATGCACCATCTCATGAGATACAGGCATTGAATGCATTTGACCGTTCCTGTGCTTTGTCTGTGAGCATTTGTTCTATCACCCCCTTCTCCCTATTTTCTAACCAGAGTGAAAGGAATCAAAGAGATGCACCAAGGTTATATTGAAAATACACACTAGCGTTTTTACAAGTACCACATGTTGACCCAATCATCCCTCGGAAGGCTAAACCACACTCCTGGCACTGAGGCAAAGTCTGGAGAAGAACAATTAGAGAAGAAGATAGATGGAATATCAACTGAAACACTGACCGCAAACTGCTCATACTTAATATCATCTCCAGTAAGAGTCTCTAGATGTGTACACCTAGCGCAAAGGCCAGCAGAGCTTTTTCTAGGGAAATCGCCCCCGCAACCTTCTCCTGGGATATTGGATCTACAAGATGTCAAAGCGCCCAATGCGTCAACAGCCATTACAGAGTAGTTGCATGTGAAGAGGAAAAAGAATACTCACAGATCATTTTATGACGCAAAGTGGACCTGGTGCCACCTCGCCGAACTCAGCTGTCCTGTGTGGAAAATGGACTCCTGTGGAAAAACGCCCACTGTGCGGCATTTTTTGGACTCATGAGGACTATTGTCATATGGTTAAAACTATGGGTACTGCATTTTTTCCCACGAGAGATAAGATTTCTCATAGGCCTTTCAGATTCAGCACGCATGACTGTGACGCAGCAGAAGCAGGACCAGGAGCGAGCAGATCCACAGAAGCGCCAGCGACCTGAACTGCCTGTGAACGGGTCTGGTAAAGGCAGATGGGTGGGTGCTATCGTGACACAATGTTGTATGGTACCTTTTGCGGGATATGACGAGAGATGAGGACGTAAGTTGTCTCATCTTTGTCATCGCAACCCCATTGGGTATGGCTCCCTTTTATGGTGGCTTTGCTTTGCCTTGCCTTGTGCTGCTTGGATATGGAGTATGAGAACTTTGATGCTGCCAATAGGGATGCACAGCCGTGAGAGGTATTCCTGAAGTACGCTACTATGGATTCCAGAGTGCAACCCTGCAGCAGCCAGAAACCCTGTGTCAGATTGTGCATACATACCACTAGAACAACGAAGCTTTTGACTGCTTACCTCGCAAAGAAATTAGGGAATAATCTAATACTCTATCTAACATTAATAGAAGAGAGTCATCAGTGAAATTGAAGTTACACGAACCTGGCGTGTACTTGTCTGCTTAGTACTACATCTTGAATTGATGGACGTGTCATACTATTGAACAGCAGCAGCCAGGCTGATATGGCAAACAAAGCTAATCCTCACCTTCACATATTACATGCACGACCAGAATTGAAGGGGTTGACATTAACACGTCTTGCGAATGTTGGTATCGAATGCGAAACTAGGGTTACATAATCACTGATCACGGAGTCGTAGGGTTTTCCTATTTTACATGTTTATTTGAGAGATCCTTACACACAGAAAGGCAATATTATCTTGACTGAAACCAGTCGCTATGCAATGTGGCCTGCGGTGTGACTTTGAATAAATGTGGTCTGCGGTCTAGCGGAGGTACAAACTCATGTTTTGTCCATGCCCCTCTGGCAAGCCACAGTATACAAGTCCTAGAAACAATGGCTGCCCAAATCACGTGACTAATTACATAACATGTTCCATTATGCCGCGAGGACAGGGCTTTACGACCAAGAGAGTCAGAGTCAGTGGAAGCCGCAGCATCGTTATAAATCGCCTCGGTCGTCGTCAACTTTCTCCCTCTGATGAGGATGAAGGCCATCTTCATCGTCCAACGGGGATCCAGCGCATCACAAACGCGCAATTGCCTCAGCAAAGGGAACAAGATGAGCAAATTGGATGTGCCGAGCTTCAAGGTAGGTATAATCTAACTCTACCAAGTATTTTCTTTCTTAGTTATGTCTTTCAGCACTTCCTGACAGCCTACGCCCGGCCGCCGTCCGTATGGTGCTGGATACCAGTCACACTGCCAGTATCGACAAGCAGATGGTCACCGATGCGGACACATGGGAAGATGAACCCGTGAACATTGGTATGCCGGCACCAGAAGTTCATGTGGATCCCAGTCACGAAGGAGGGGAGTATTTCCATTTTATTGACATGGCGCAGGATTCATTTTCCCGGTATGTTCATTACCTTACACATTTTCCTGCTCACACATATCACTACAGAAAACATCGAAAATACTATCAACCTAGCAAACATGAATGTGTTAGTACACGTCGAAGAGCCTGGCAGGCACAACTACCTGCGTTATTTGAGGCATACATGGAATATCAATACGGTACGGTCGCTAATGGTGAACCTGCAGATATGACATTTTTTGACATGTCTATCTTGGGCACTGAATGTAAGTAGTGTTTTTTTCTTTCTATACGTCATGTTCATCTCAATCAGGTTATGACGCAGCACGATCACTACCTCAGGATCAACGGCACGACTACCTTAATGAAACCCCTTATTAAGCATGGATTTCTTGGCACTGCACTGGCGCATCCCACTTTGGTCATCCCCCTTCCAACTCTCGAACTTTACCGTCAATGCTGATTATGCTGTCCACAATTCAGTGTTCAACAATGGGTCAAGGTCTTATGCGACCTTGCCAATGTGAGTTTGAGTTTTTCTCTTTTTTTTGATGGGTTCTAATTATTCCAGTAGATCAATTACCGTCAGAGCATCCGAGATCAATTCTCGGATGCTTTTGACACCTATCTTGAGATCCTTCGCCAGGTGGATCAAGCGGTCAAGGCTGAACTGGGTCGGGACACACCTTCGTGGTGAATCCTCAATAGCTGCCCTGCATATCAGTATAAGGTAACGTGTAGATTTTAATCCACCAGATTGAGCTAGCACTGATGGGATTCAGCTTGCCGGGGAAGCCGAGCTCAATCCTTCGATCATGGGTGCCTTAGATGGCAACAATAGTCTCAAACGGTTTGTTCGGGAGGATCAAGCCTCAGACATGCTCGTATTCGAAAGTGACTATTTTATTTCACATGACTATGTAGAACAGTTCAAGGATGAGGTCAAATGGAAAGTCCGGAAGGCGGATGGTGTAGAGGTTTGTTGTTGCTATCAATTTGTGATCCGACTCATTAATCACACAGGAGGAAACGGAGAGCGATTTGACGGATGGCGATGCAGGTGAAGCCACCTGTGCTGATTGTTGGCAGGCGGATACCTTGAAAGGGATATACAACACATTTGTGGAAACCGGCGTGTTTGTATCAGTATGCCGTCATGGGTTGATTTGGACTATCCTAGATATGATGCAAAGTGGAGAACTGTGTGTCTGCTTGTTCCTTACTTCCTAACCAACTTCTGACCATCAATAAGTGCAAAGTACCCTTTGGCCACTATATCTCGCTCACAGGAAATTTTTCCTGAACGTCTGGGACTTGGATACGACATTGTGTGCTCCTTCTGGAGCATGCTTATGAGAAGTTCCTTGGGTGCGCAAGCATGGTGCCTTGGGTTACGCATGGTGGTTCCAGCATTTCACGGTCATGCACATAATCGCTACTGTCAATTATGTTTTCATATCATGATCTCACAGGGTTTTGGTTTAGAGGATCTTGAGACATGTGAACGTGTTTTCTCAGGATCGAATGCAGTTGCACGACTCACCTGACATGCCACACCATTCCATCGGCGTCAATTTATTGACATGTTTTTTCATCACTGGGATGCTGAGAAGTATGAGAATCTAGGTAATGTTCACTGCTCTGTTTTAGGCCAATAGTTAATATGTACTCCAGCCCAATTCATTTTCCAAAATTATAAACAAGCCCTCGAAGTTCTCCAGGATATGCCAGTTCGTATTGAAAGCCTCACATCAGGACGGCTTATCTCTAATGCCCAGTATTCCAGCTGGCTCAGTGAAGAGTGTAAGTACCTGGAGTCAAAAAAAGCGGAACCAGAGAGTGATGTTTTAGGGGTGGAATATGTAGAATTACTCAACAAGTACCATGAGGCGACGGTATGTATTTCAACTTTTTGAATTGATGTAATGACGATTTTTCAAATTAGAAACATTTGGGAGGTGGCCCAAAAGCTTGCAGCCAAATTTGTGCGAGCAAAAGATAAGACATGGCTGCACCAAGTCAGCCATGATGCCTGGGAAAGTGTATTGTTCCTTCAACAGGAGCTGCAACAGGTTGAGGGGCAGTTAGGTATTGGAGCCCAATGGACCCTAGATAGCCAGGAATACCAGTGTGCAACTGAATACTTGCGCACTCGTACATACCAGGGTGCGGTGGATAAGCTCAAAGGTCTTGTAGTCCAACGACTTTTTGAACTCACAAAAGTCAATGTCTCGCAAATAGGTATACAGTTCAGTGCATAAACAAGGGCTGTTGACATTTGATATGCTAAGCCTGGAACGCAATAGGTCTCGGGCTAGGTTTTGGACTAAGTACAGTCATGGTCATTGTTGACTGTGACTAGTTTATAATCTTGTTGTAGTTAGTAAATGTACCCTCAGTAAAGCTCCCACTCACTGAGGTATGTAACATTCTTTCCTTGCCACATAAACAACGAGACTCACATGTACTGTAGTTATTCATCTACAGGTAGTTAGTTACAATAGTACACTCAGTGAAGTTCCCACTCACTGAGGTATGTAACAATCTTTCCTTGCCACATAAACAATGAGACTCACATGTACTGCAGTTATTCATCTACAGGTAGTTACAATAGTACACTCAGTGAAGTTCCCACTCACTGAGTTATTTGTCTACAGACTGCACGAGTTGCTACAAGGGCAAGAAACCTGCAAACAACAATGCGGCCTTCCTGAGACACAACATAAGCAGACAGTGATCTGAACACTGCAAGTCAGAGTAAAATGTACTCACTTCAGCAGCATGCTCTAGATCCATTCTGCACCAATGAGCAGTGTATGGGGCTAGCTGTGTGGCGAGCGTGTCAACGCCGACTCAATGGTGTCGTCATGTGGGACCATGTACCAGTGTGGGTACATGTCACATGGTGCTGTGGGTATGTGGTGTTGTGGGTATGGGTACATCTCGGTGCCCCAGTGTGGGTGCTTGATGTCATGTCCATGGTGATCTATCCATGGACATATTCCCGGCGTGCCGGTATTTATGATCTGAGCACGCGCAGATTTCATAGAACCCGTTTGTAATGGACAGACCCGTATACAGTATATATACGTTACAGATGCTTAGCGCTTATTTCTCGATAAGTAGGTACTTATCGATATCGCCAATCATAAATGTGGTCTTAATACATAAGGCTGTGTTTGGATATGATTTTGAAAAATAACCAAACCAAGAATTAGCTTACCAATCATCGGTGGTCTCATGCCATAGACTGAGCTCAAATGACCTTGTCACAGCATGCCAGAACTTCACCTTAGGATCCTGGACAGCACCATGCAAACATGACACTTCCAAAGCCCTCCTGGAAACAACCCTGGACTAACACCTCCCACCTCTATTTCCAGTGTTCCACCCACCAGTAAGGAGAAGGCTATATGGACACCAGAAGATGAACGCACTCTGATCTGTCTACTCATCGATCATAAAGCCAAGGCAGGTGAAGGTGGAAATTTCAACAAAACTACATGGGTAGCTGTCTCGAAGGCCATGATGGACTGTTCTTTCTCTGGGGGAATCAAGAGTTTGGAGGCTTGTAAGACGCGATGGGTGAAGGTCTGTACATTTTGCCATGGTACGTGTGCTTGGAGCTGACATTCATATGCGAGTAGCTCCGTAAAGAATACAACTGTGCCCTCAAGCTGAAGCAACTGTCAGGCTTGACATTTCTAGATGACTCAGGAGTTGTTGAAGGAGATAATTCCATGTGGAAAGATTTTGCGCTGGTAAGCTTAACCATATTGTATCTTTCATTCTAGCTAACACGGTCTCTAATTTCAAGAACAATCGTGAAGTGAGCAGGGTGGGCAAGACAGGTTTTCCATGCTTCGAACTCATGAGTGAACTCATGCCCAGTGCCACTAGGGGCATGCATGCGTACAGGCCCTCGAATTCAGAATATGGGTCAGGGAATGGGGAGGCAAGGGGGATGGAAAGGGGCCCAAGGTTCAACATGCCGGGTGCACAGGAAATACGTGCCACATGGATGGACACTGATGTGGACAGTGATCCACAGGCCCAGTCAGACGCAGAAGAGTCCATTGGGCATCGCAGCCCTCCCTCTGCCTATGGACCCCCCTCCTCAGTAATCGGAGCACCCTCCTCTGTCATTGGAGCATTCCCCCCCTCTGTTGCGCATCCCTTCACTTTCAGTATTCCCTCCTCTGCTATTCCCTCCACCACTTTGGCTCCTGGCACACCTAGCTCACCTGGCATTCCCCCCCAACTTGCACCTTCTGGAAATGTAGGAAACTCGCCCTTATCATCTCCTTTGGCTTCTGCCCAGGAGTTCCTTACCAGGAATACCCCCGGTGCATCATATGATGGCGGCAGTGTGACCTCAAGCGCAAAGCGTCGTGCGAGTAATATTCAAGGAAGCGAGAGTGGCAGTGCGACAGCAAGCAAGAAAATTTGTATGACAGGAGTATTGGCTTTGTCCACCATAGGCGATGGCCTCACATGCAGACGGATTCCAGCCAGCACCAGGCCACTCAAGTTCATCTACAGTTTGACCAGGTTCACATACAAGCTGACCACACTTGTGTGATTGGTGAGAAGCTGCGCATCCAGGAACGCCTCCAAGATAAGGCAAATGATATTTGGATGCTGGAGTTGCAGTGTTCCCCTGACGGCTGCTTTAGTTCGGCACTGAAGATCATGCAAACGGAACATGAATTAACTATGGAGCAGAAGCTCACCCTCTGTGAAGAATTCAGGCAGGACACAAGTTTGGTGACAATGTTTTGTGAAATGTTGCCCGATGTGTGCCAACTGTGGATTGCCCAATGCCTCCAAAACCTCGGTTTTACGGTATGAAGGGGGTCTGGAAGTGGAACAACAAATCCAGTGTAGGAGGCTTCTTCATGTACAATCCAATGTTTGACAAGCAATACTATGGCTTTTATCAATATTATTTCTTTCACATTCAGACAAAATTTGACAAAATAGTAGTATTGTTCATAGTAAAAAACAGACAAACAACTAAGCACCCCTCCTTTGCAGGGTTTCCTGATATTGAACCCACATGTCGTGCACAATGCAATCACAGCAGTTTTGAGCGAGCCTCCTCTCTGGTGCTTGAGGGAGGCCAAGCACCAGCTCACCGTTCACCGCACCAGGCCTAGGATCCCCCCCTATTTCATCCTGCAACTCTCTCACATCATCAGGGTCGTGCTCCCATATGAAGTTGTGCACTGCTGCAAGTGCCACTGGCACCAGTGCTTGCAAGTCAAGGTCATAATGTGGTGCAGATATTAGAATCCTGAAATGAGCTTTGAGCACCCCAAATATATGTTCCACAACATTCCATGCCAATGCATGATGTAAATTGTAAAGTTCTTGGGGGTTGTTTGGCCTGCAGAAATGGTCAGTCTAGGCAAAATATCACAGGCGTTCACTCACCGCAAATCAGCACGCCCCCACTCAGCAAGATGATACTGCACACCCCGGTAAGGTACCAACAGAGAGTTGCAAGAAGGAAAGCCTGCGTCAGCCAAGTAGTATTTGCCACGTGGTATGAAGAGATCATCTATCCGTGCATTGTAGAACATTGTTGAATCGGCAGCCGATCCTTCCCATCTGCTGTAGATATAGATGAATTTCATATTGAAAGAGCATGCTGCCAAGCAGTTTTGACTGAGTTCTCCTTTCCGATCACAAATGATATCTTGTTCCGCTGCCAGTGGGGTGCACGCAATGTGTGTACCGTCCATAGCACCGATGACACCTTCAAAGAATGGATAGAATTTGGGATCGTCATGAATGTATGGGGGAACAGGGTCATCTTCATTTGAGAGATGAACATAGCTGCTATAGAATGGGGCAGTAGTGAAAAATTTGAGCAATTTGACAAAATACTTGGCTATGGTCTCATTAGACCGCTGCAATCTCTCCCTAACGTGCCGCACAGTCAAACCTGTCACACAGGTGTAGAGAAAAATGGCCAGCTGTTCCTCTATTGTAACATGGCGTGAATGTGAACAGCTGAATCTCTGAAGAGTTGCGACCAGGAGGTGAAATACCGATTTGTGTACCCCGGGTTCGCAGCGTATTCGTTTGGGGTGTCCATGGATAAGTTCTTGGACCCAGGCGTATCCGGAAAGGGCAGAAGTGTGGTACGGTGTTTTGTCGTAGAGTGGGGTTGCATAAAGAAGGACTGCCTGTGTGACAAGCCTGGGCACTAGGTTTAATGGAGCATTGTCGGTGGCCTGAGGCAAGGAAGAGATCATCCTAAGTTCATCGTCATCGTCATCTTCGTCATCGCTGAAAGGCTGGAACGGATCCTCCATCGTTATACTGGAGTGAACGGCGTGTTGTGACCAGGCCGTTCGAGCTCAGCCTACGGCATGAGACTGCCGACGATTGGTAAGCTAATTCCTGGTTCGGTTATTTTTCAAAATCATATCCGAACACAGCCTAAGTTCGTAAGTTAGTAAGTGGAGGCTGTGGACCACCGTACGTTAAAATCTGAGAGATCATCATGATGATCCATGATCTTTTCCTTCCCGCCCTCCTGCATAATCCTCACTCTAGACACCCGGTGCTGGTTTCAGAATGAGCTCAACAAACTCGCAGCCACCAGAAGCTACCCTCATTCCAAACCGCATTGCTCGTTATGATCAATAGTAACGTTCTCTTTCCCGATTGTACACCATAAGACTGATGCACGATTGATTAGCTTCGACTTGTCCGTACACATTTTATTACAATGATATTTAGCCTGGCAACTGATTCTGGACGTATGCAGACGGACGTTCTCCGACACTCTCCGAAAAACAAACAAGACCGCCAAGGATAAATTCTCCAATAAAAAGCCTGCACTGGTGGTTAGACGCATCATAAACAGTAAAGGGCAACATGTCGCCACAAAGGTAGACGTCAGAAGTCCAGCATTATGCGAAGTGCTCCAAGGGCTAAACGATGACGTGGAAGGCTCGGAACTCAGTCGAAACCCGCCAGTTGTGAGCGATAATTATGGTTTACATTGTCAACACCCTTGCATTTTGTTCCCAGGCAGATCCGAGTCTATTCTTCCACTCTCGTTTTGCTCTAGGTCACAGACTGGCAGAAGAACAAAAGAAAGACTGTCCAAACGACGCACTTATTGCTGATCTCAAGACCACACTGCGATACATTGAGGAGGACCATGGAAATGATATCGCCGATATGAATAAGCTCACTGCAAACCAAGAAATCATTTACGACCTCTTATGGGCGCTTTTCGTGCCAAATACCCTCGTATATCACTACCACCACATGACGGAACAGGTGCAACTCCTCCGAGTTCGGAGAGTAACGTATTCTCAGAGAGTAGACAAGAGCTTATATGCGCTGATAGAATGTGACGTCATCAGCAATGATGGGAACTCCTTTGGACTTGCACGCGAAAAGCTGGAGATTGACCAATTCCATGGAGCACGCCGAATCAAGGATCTGACGGTGTACCCTTTAGAGTATCACGAAGGTCGGGACGCAATCCGTGAACACACTGTTAGCAGAGGAAAACGGTTCGTGGCGATGGATCGACATAGCTACAAGGAGATCAGCGGACAGGCGATGCGCGAGACGATGTATGAACGCGACGGCTTCAAAGTCAAGAGGTTCAAATTTCATGTATGTAACACATCGGCGTCATCACGCCAGTGTCCTCCACTATGCTGATGAAATGCAGACGTACGGACGTGTGATGATCGATCCAGTCGCGTTCCGCCTATTTGAGCCGAACTGCACGTATAACCTCACGATTCACAAGCGTCTGGCCAGGGGCGATCTTACCGACGAGCAGTATATGATCTGCACACCCATTATGTTAGGGTTCTGCTTTGGTGTGAAGATGTGGGGTGTGTTTCCTCTCCATCCGAACTTACTCGAAGTTCATCTTGAACTATTCACCCAGGCGGATTTGCCATGGACCGTCTCAAAGACATTGCCTGGTCCGATGAAGCATTTCACTCCCTAGTACTTGGTGCCAAACAAAAAACGCTCATACACTCACTTGTTAAACAACACATCTCCCACTCCACACATTTCGACGACTTCATCCCGGGCAAAGGTCAAGGTATCATCGCCCTTCTCTCTGGGAGTCCCGGATGCGGAAAGACGCTCACGGCAGAAGCTGTCGCAGAGATCACCCGCCGGCCACTGTACGCAGTCAGCGCAGGCGAGCTAGGCACTGAGCCAACGGCTTTGGACGAACGCTTGGCACGGGTACTGGAGCTAGCGCAGATGTGGGATGCGGTGTTGTTGTTGGATGAGGCGGAGGTATTCCTCCAACAGAGAAGCGGGACAGATGTTATGCGGAATGCCCTCGTCTCGATTTTCCTGAGGCAGCTTGAATATTACCAGGGCATCTTAGTGCTCACAACAAACATGATACATCAGTGCGATGCAGCGTTCGAGAGTGCGTACAATTTTATATTGGTTTTTCCTCTTTTATTGGTTATGAATCTTACCGTCGGCACACGCGTAGGTCGAATTCATTTCTCGATACATTATCCCGATCTCGATTTTGAGTCTCGGAAGGGTATCTGGAAGACGTTCTTCGCCAAGGCGACGAAAGGCCGCGAAATTGACGAAGAGGACCTGAATCGTCTTGCAAAACATGAGATGAATGGGCGACAGGTGCGGGCCTCGTTCATTCTACGAAGTACGTACAAAATGCTGATGGTTTGATAGATCAAGAATGCAGTCAGTAGCGGGCAGTGCATAGCATTGGAGAGCAAAGCAGAATTATCGGTGGAACATATCGAGGCTGTACTCGAAGTTGTGAGTGATTGGAAGAGCGCTAAACCGCGGCTGCTGGACTCCGAGTTGATGGTATAACGGTCTCGAGTACCAAACAATGGATGGCTGGCTTTAGTTTTCAGAATTTATATTTGTTTTCGCTCTATATGCGTTTTGCAGAGCCTAGTATTCCTTACTCCATGTTTGAGTCTTCCAGGAAGTCCGGAATGTGGGGAGCCCGGTCCATGGATCCAATTCATGGATTGGATCCACTCCATGGGTCTATGAGGGATTCATGGGGGCATGCGCTGACACCACATCACCACACGGCTCCATAGTCGGTATAGGCATATGGGTGGTGGGACGCGCGACGGTGACGGCACCGTAGGGGCAGGAGTCAAGGGGTGAGGGAGGGGCCCCAGCCCAGACAACGACAAGTGACCACCAGTGCATAATGGTTGTAAATATGCAAAAACCCACTTGTAGCACATTGCGGGTGCACAACCATGAAGTTATTTAAATAGGTAGAGTAGCTATGGTAATAATAAAAATGAAATCAGGAAGTATAGTTTCTCAAACTAAGGAGGAGAATATGAAATTTCATTATGCCCACAATCAGGTACCCTCAGTCACCAGGAGTTTGAAACGTTAGCATTATTGGATGTATAAAGGGTGTCATACCAGAATAAATCAATAGAGCTTAAAAAGCATGGGGATAATTAGTATTCAATGGTAGAAAATGTTCTGATGCATGGTTGTTGAACATGAGGGGAAAATGTGGTCGATTGGGCCTCTTCAGGAGCATATATGCTCCTATGCCCTTTGTGCATTATTTTGGAAGTGGAAATTTGATGGTGATAATTAATATTTACCTAAAATGAAGCCCCAAATAATTTTTCTGAGAGCTTTATGAGCCCCCATGGTAAATTACTCTTTTTGACAGTGTCACATGGCAGGCAGGAGCATGACACTTTGCTGATTTGGGTGGAGTTTGAGCAGAAGCATGTCTCATGTGCCATACTCACTGCATTCCACACCCCCACCCTGCCTCATGTCTCTCCTTGTGCACTGCCACATGCACAGCCCTTCCAAGCATAAAAAGCAGGCTTGTACACCCTCTGATTCCCCAATGTTCCGAGCACAGAAGCCTGCCTTCAAGAGGTGGCTCCAGCCATTTTATCCAGGGATAATGGGTGAAGCAAAACTCCAGTTTGACATGAAGTACAGAATGTTTTTCAATTGTGTACAAGGGAAACACAAGGTGTACCATGATGGACACAAGAAGCAGCAGCTCCTGTCAAACACACAGGAGCATGTTCTTATTGACTGATGCTAGTATCAATCATGCATTGGAGACTCACTCATGCATGTGCAAGTTGCACAGAAGGTGTTGGAACTAGCTGGTAGGTTGCCAGGGAGGAATTGGGTCTCTAGGTTTCTGTAGAAACACTGAATGGTGCTCCTAGCAGTAAAGAGCTAGGGGCTTGATCTGAAGTGAGCTCAGGCCTTCAATCCCAAAACAGTTGGGGACCACTTCAACCTGCTCGCAGAGGTTATAGAAGAGTATGATGTATGCCCCCACAAATCTGTACAACTGGGATGAGAAGGGGATACAGTTGGGTGGTGAGGCAGAAGGGTCTCCAAAGGCAGTTTATCTTTGGTGTTGAGGACCGGGAGTGATACATAGCATGGAGTGAGTCCATGAAACTGGACTCACTGTTGGAGGCAGTGAGCATGGATGGCTCATATGTGCCTCTGATGTTTGTCATTGCAAAGTTGGCCCCACCAGGGTGGTGGGAAGTGCAGGGGATTGACTGGTGAGTAGAGGTTTTTTTTAATCAGATTGTTTAACTGTTTATTTGACAGGGTGAAAATGACTGAGAGTGAGTGGATGGACAACAAAACCACATGTGAATGGTTTGTCAACCCAGAATCCATCTGCCCACACACCAAGGCACAGAATGTCTCTGGGCAGCAAATTTGTTTAGTGATGTTTGACAGGCACCACTCACACAAAATGCCAGAGATGCTCAACACCACATTTGAGCATCAAGTTTTGTATTGCCTGCCACAAAAAATGATGCACAAGCTACAGCTGCTAGATGTTGGTGTCTTTGGGCCCTTGCAAACAGCATGGTCAAAACACACACAATGTTGTGCACATGTGCAAACATTATTTCATGCTGAAAGCAATCATTTCCATGTTTTGTTGGTCAGGGATGCAGCCCATGAACCTGGCCATGTTTGAGTCTATGGACTGAGTCTTCACTCATTGACAAACTTCCGTGATCCAGTATCATATCTGACCCACATTGCAAGCTCTTGGACTTTGGGGAAGTTGATGGAGATGATGAACCTTGATTGGGCACTCATCAAAGGGGACTCATCCTCTGATGATGAAGGCAGGGATTGGGATATTGAGGGTGTCAGTGAGCCCAATGTAAGTTCTCATTTTATCAAGGACTTTGCACTGACTTAGGCACCATCTATATACAGCTGAACAGTGATCTTGCCAGTGACATGCCACAACTGACTCACACCCCATTCACTCCATTCCTACTTCTCCCCCCCACACCCCCTTGAGGATCTGTCATGATCTCCCCCTCTCCCCCTCCAGGATCTATCCTGTCCACCCCCTCTTCCCAGCCCTCTCTCCTGTCCCAAGTGGCTAGGGCATCTACTTTGCATGGATATACCATGCACAGTGCGTCAACCAGCCTGTTGAGGTAGTGTTGCCATGACTTGACTACAAGTTGACTAGTAGTCATAGTCTGGTCTAGTTGTGACTACACAGTGACTAGACCAGAGACTACAGGATATCTCATGTCTGTAATCACTTCCCTGCCAAAAATGCGACTATCTAGTTATAGTTGCAACTACAAGGTGACTAAGGCTAAGACTACAGCATTTGAGGTGATTACAGTAGTCATAGTCATGACTATTGTAGTCACAACCGGGCTAGCCTAGTCATGGCAACACTATGTCAAGGAGGGCCTTCTGTAAGAAAGTACATCCTCAGAGTAGCATATATGCTACTCTGAGGATAGTCCAAGCCACAATGGTGGCTTGTGGGATGTTATACATAAGCTGCCCACTAGCGGCACTTGTAGATACAGTGTGGACAACTATATAGTTGTGCAAAGTAGGTTCATAAGAATCTTAATTGTACTTGTAAACCACACACCACAGACACCAATAAAACAGTATTGGCTCAGTCTACCAGTGTGATCACAAGTAAGATATAATATTTTACACTTTCTTGACTGCCAATTATATTGGTAGTACTTGTGATAAACCCAAAAGATCTTATTATGATCTTTTAGATGAGTGTAGTACTTGCCAGACAATCTCTAGGAACAGTAAATCTATAATTTACTGTTGTCTCTTCAAATCAATAGAAGAGTGCCACAAAGTGGTGATTAGATATGTGGATCTATGACTTCAATGAGAACACAAAGCCACACATCTACATCTGGTGTAAGGGAATTATAATTCCCTTAATATATATATATGTGTATATAAAAGTACATGTAGCATGAAATAGTTAGTATATGCATAGACTATGTCTATGCTGGAATTGTGTACACATGTGTCCACAACTGTAATAGTTAATAGTGTGGGAAGAACCTTAAGTTCTTCACCACTTACTTGTAACCATCACACACCGCTTAATAGAACTGTTTGGAATGGTTCTTTAAGCTCATGTGATAACAATATTTAAGTGTAAAACATCTTTTACACTTTTTTGAACCCCAAGAACTAGCTATAAGCTAGATCTAAAAGAGTGTGGAAACAATCCCAGTAGGAATTGTAATTATGGTGAGGATGATAAATGACCTCAAGGGGGAATGAACCCCCCTGAAGAAATATCCAGACTGAAGATGATCAGTCAGATTGGGAAGTTATGCATAAAGCACCACAAAACAGAATGAAGGACAGACAGTCCCTCTTAGAAATTGTCACTGGAAAAATTCAATCAGATGATGAAATCACTGAAATTAGTATTGCAGAAATGCAAGACATGCTTGCAGAACAAGCAGATTGTTGGGCTGAAGCTGAACGAATGGCTGCCAGGAGGCACTGCTGTGCTCTAGAACTGAGCATAGAAGTGGGGGACCAAGCAGTAGCCACACAGTTTCCTCAGGTTGAAGGACCTGAAGTGGAAGAGGCAGTACGTGCTGCTAGAATAGTATGTAACAAATATAACTCGTATGCACGAGTTTCACATGCCAAGTTAGCTGGTGACACATGTGTAGTCACTCCAGCTATACAAAGAATGTGTCAGGCTACAATTGAGCCTGATGCAGATGCTCCAACACATGCCCTGAGTATATGGGGCATACCAGAGAGGTACCAATCAGTACCACTCACAGAAGCTAGTTGTCAACCAACTAACTTAAATGACTGTCCCAATCATATGGATGGTATAGCTATGATGGTGTGCTCCATGAGAATGGACATGTGAGTGCTGAGAAATCTGCCTTCACAAAGGCAGGAATAAAACTACCTCACCCTGAGCCATATGGGGGAAGTGCTGATCTTGAAGAATTTGAGACATTCATTGCAGGAATACTGCGATGGCTGAGCATGAATAATCTGCTTGGCCCATCTGAGACTAGTGCTCAGATTGGATACATAGGAACTCACCTGAAGGGCAAGGCGTCTGAGTGGTTCACTTGGACAGTAGGACACTGAGATTGAGAGATTTGAGACTAAACCCTCAAGTCCATAGTTGCTGCTTTACAGCAGCAATTTCTACATACGTTGACACATAGACAAGTGTCAAACAAATTTGACTCCCTAGAACAGGGAAGTTGCACTGTGGATGAAATCCTCAGTGACATTCTGAAGTACTCTGCGCACATGATAATGCCACCTGATAAGTACTCCATGAATAAACAGTTCCTAGCTGTGCTAAGAACATCTTTGAGGATTGAAGTCCTCAAATGGGGATATACCCCAGAGATGCACTCCCTAGAGGAGTTGTCACATGAGGCTCAAGTGATGAAGTCCGCATCCCATTATGACTGCGGTACATGAGTGAGTACTACTGCTAATAGCGGTTGTACAATAGCAAAGAGAAATCAGGCTATGTCAAAGTCAAGTGCAGCTGGCATATAAACCATGGGCTGCACCCCTGGTACCAGTAGCCACTGCTGGAAATTGAGCAGTGGCGAATAACACCCCTAGACAGAATGCATCTGTGACAGGGAATGTGCATACCTCAGATGTACACTGCTATGAATGTGGCCAGACAGGCCACATAAAACCCAATTGCCCCAACTTATGGGACAAGCTGTGCACTGCAGGCACACGTATAGAAGGAGACCTCGAAGACGAGGCAGAACAACAAGACTTGGAGCCAACAGACAGCCCAAGTCACTTAGAGGAGGAAGATGCACCTCCTGACAAAGAGTACCCTGATCAAGTAGTGGGGACTGGCAAACAGAATCAACAGAGAAGTTCCAATGGTCAGATGATGAGTTCAATGAAAATCAAACTGAGTATTGTGTGAGCATGATACGTGCCACAGGATACTGCGACAGACACAGCACATATGCTGTGTCAACACAAAATGAGAGTGTAAACTCTCATAATCAAGCCATCTGACTAGCCACAGGCGGTATAATAGATAAAACAGCCAAGCCGGTCTATGACCATAGGGCTCGGCACAAAGATCAGATGCAGCCTAAATGACCACGCAATGAAAACTAGACCATATCTGGTTACTTTGAAATAGGAGGCACGTGAGCCCACTGTATGCTAGACAGTGGGTGTGAGGGGGTGATGATATCACCAGACTTCATGCGTGCCACCAAGATGAAGACATTCAAACTTGAATGTCCCATAGGCCTGCAACTGGCCTGTGTTGGTAGTAAATCTACCATAAACTATGGCATCAGAGACACCATGAGGTTTGGCTCAAAGACCGTTGAAGAATATTTCGACATAGCTAACATTGATTATTACAATGTTATACTAGGGACTCCCTTCCTAAGAAGGATGGGACTAGTACTGGACTAGCAGGAAGCAGGCCGCAGCTCTGCTCAGCAGGTACAATTCCATTGAAGTATATTGGTCCTGGTTTCTCTTGCATAAAATGTCTGGGGTGTGGTTTACATTACTAAATTGTATTTTTCATGTCAGCTACACATTCTCTAAACAGTTCCAATGGTTATATCTTCTCAATGTGAATTTAAGATGGTAGAATAATTGATACTTATAGAAAGGACTGGAGTCCACGAGAGCTTGGATATTAGTATTCAGAATAATGTCGGAAGTCAATGGTATGGTAAGAGAATCGGATTTTGAAAGAGCAGAAGCATTGAGTCAAACCTTGGAAAACACACAGATGGAATCAATGCAGCTCTGGGTCTGTGCGGAGGTCTCAGAGCTGCTTATTATTTTTTTTGAATCCGTAACGGTGGACCAGTCAAGGGCTGGTAGCCCTTCCTGGTCATATCACATGTCACATAGAGATCACCCTTTGCCATACACTACCACATCTCCCTTGCCTTTGGGCTCACACTGACGCTACGGCTGTCCCAGGTGGTGACACCAAGGATTCGTTTTCCTCTTTGCTCCTATGTCTGACTTTGACATCCATCTGTATGAGTGTGACCCCTGCTTTTATGGCTGTGCGGAACTCTATGACAATTTTCATGTGCATGACAAAGCTTTTTACAGCCTGAGCGTGAACTGGGATACACTCCTGACCTTTCCACAATTCATGGATGAGAACACTAACATTTCTGCAGGCTACGCAGAGTCGACTGACCCTTGGGTCGAGAACCAGGATATGAGAGGACAGGCCAAGTTCCCAACTGGCTGTGATGCTGAGTATCAGGAGGCCAGCGAATACACTGATGAACCCCCAACCAGTGGCAATGCTGAGACAACATACTACAATGGAGAACACGCAGGATATGACTTAGCAACCCATATCACCGATGCCATCAACCATGATGAAAGCAGTGGGCCAACTGGAACTGTGGATGCCAGCAGCCACAACCCTTCCCAATTCCTGGTGGCACGACCTAGACATTGATGACGAAACGTACTACGAACAAGCAGGTGATGACCCAGAGAAGACTGCCAAATGGGAGGACAAATGGCACTGCCTACACAATGGTGACAACAATGGCATATGCACTGTAGAAGACGATGTGTCACATGTCCCACCTGACTATGGCAACACCACCACCTATGCCCACAGCAGACTGAGACCAACAGCCAGCAGTAGGGACACGAATGACACACACGCAGCCATGTATGCCATCACGAGTGCAACACCAGGCCATGTCAACACCGCTGCAGATACAATGATGCCCACGTGCCATGCCGCCTTATGCACACAAGCCAACCACGACACTGCCCACAGTGATGACCTACGCACAGTAGATGATGATGTGCCATGCCACGTCTGCGCTGCCACCCACCTCGACGTCAGGATCGCCACCAGGTCGCCACACCGTGATGCACCATCCCACGGCAACCACGACCAGCTACACTGGGGGCTGAAACACAACCAGCACCCCCAGTGGACTCCTAACATGCCCTACTGCCCACTCCGTGCACGACGCAATGCTGCACACACGCGTTTGTGGCTGTACGCAGCCTCACGCCCTCGCCCCCGTGCTCTTATGCGCCTCCACACCCCAGGCTGTACCAACACTCATGTCACAGCTGCCATCCACAGCCAACAACCCACACTGCCACCACCATGGGGCTGCCATCCCACAATAACCCACCTCACCTCAACCACCCATGGCCCCACACGCCATCGCCCTTGTGCTCCTATGCACCCCCATGGCACAGGCAGCACCAACAGCCCCAAGCCACCCCCACATTACCTTTGCACAACACCCTGCCCCACCTCAACAACCCACACCCCCTCACACTATTGCTCTCGTGCTCCTACGCCCCAGGCAGCACCAACAGCCACTGTGCAGCCCACACAGGCCCAGGCACACGAGCACGCTGTCACCCCCACGTTGCCATCTCACAATGCACCTAACGCACCAGCCGACTTTGACCACAGGCCACCACATGCAGTGACAACCATGCACCATGCTGCATCAAACCATGGCAACTACATACAGGAGTGCCCACGACAACATGTCCCCCCTTGCAGACCTCGTCCCCAACCATGTCCTATCGCCCACCCTACACTGGGGGCATGAGCAGATTTTTAGTGTAAAAAATGTGATAAAAATGCTTTTTCCTTACAGGTTATTCATTCACTGTTCTGGTTGAAAAATCTCCCAAAAATGCTGCTTTTTTATCAAGTTTTCGGACCTGAAAATCTGGTACATATTTCACATTTATAGGCATGGGAAATGGATGTAAAATGTGAGAAATAATGAATTTACTTGTTGATTTCATGCCACAAAAATGTAAGGACAATCTTGGTTTTCATTGACATTTTCAACAGAAAAGAACCAAAATTTATCCAAGATTTCATAGTAGAAAAAAGGTGAGAAAATTAGTAAAATATATGAGATTTTCATGAGATTTTTCAAAACTATTAGCCAATGAACAATCCAACATTTTTCTTTAGTTTTTTGCTAGGAAAAACCTGATGGATAAATGTTTATCCCTTGGATGATCATTCACCCATAGGCAATATATAACAAGTTTTCTGAACTGAAAAGGTCATGAAAAAGTCAATGGATAAGAGTTTATCCCTTGGATAATCATTCTTCCATATGGGGTAAATGTTCTGCCTATGGCAGAATGATTATCCAAGGGATAAACTCTTATCCATTGACTTTTTCATTGCCTTTTCGGTTCAGAAAACTTGTTATATATTGCCTATGGGTGAATGATTATCCAAGGGATAAACTCTTATCCATTGACTTTTTCATGACCTTTTCGGTTCAGAAAACTTGTTATATATTGCCTATGGGTGAATGATTATCCAAGGGATAAACATTTATCCATCAGGTTTTTCCTAGCAAAAACTAAAGAAAAATGTTGGATTATCCATTGGCTAATAGTTTTGAAAAATCTCTTGAAAATCTCATATATTTTACTAATTTTCTCACCTTTTTTCTACTATGAAATCTTGGATAAATTTTGGTTCTTTTCTGTTGAAATGTCAATGAAAACCAAGATTGTCCTTACATTTTTGTGGCATGAAATCAACAAGTAAATTCATTATTTCTCACATTTTACATCCATTTCCCACGCCTATAATTGTGAAATATGTATCAGATTTTCAGGTCCAAAAACTTGATAAAAAAGCAGCATTTTTGGGAGATTTTTCAACCAGAACAGTGAATGAATAATCTGTAAGGAAAAAGCATTTTTATCACATTTTTTACACCAAAAATCTGCTCATGCCCCCAGTGCTACATGCATTCAAGAGGTGCAAACGTGCACTCAACACCGTTCCCCCACACATCTCAACACCCAACACAAAAACAACCTGAGCAGAGCGCACAGGTACCATACCACCCTAAACACTCTTGTCACCACTCTTGTCACCGCTCTCATCCCCACTCTTGCCTTTGCTCCTGCCCCTGCTCATGCCAAACGGTTGGAATACAAGCGACGTCAAGTCATTGTAATAGGTCACGTGAATGTAAATTTAGTATATAAGTTCATACTCATGTAGTTTAGCCCCCCCACGTATTTGTACCTGGCCTTCGTGCCATCCATTTTTTCTAACACAAATACGTAAAACCTCTGCACAGTCGAGGCTGAATTCGACACCCTTGCCCTGTCAAGGCTGAAGTTGACACCGTAGCCCAGTCAAGGCCAAAATCGGCAGTCGAAAACCATGCCTACCAAAAGCGCGTCGTGCCTAACAAAAGCATGCTTAGTCATCGAAAGTCACGCCTACTGAAAGCATGCACCATAATTCTTTGTGAGCCTAACAAAAGCTCAAGCTGATTGCTAATCATGCCGGAGACACAATTTGAGAAGCTGAATGAGCAGAATTATGTGGATTGGCATTATATGATGGAGGCTTTACTCATCAAAAAAGATTTATGGGATGTTGTTGCCAGAATCGAGACCCATCCCATGGGTTCTGACCACACCAAGGTAGTATGTGCTTTTGTCAAGAAGCAGCAAGTGGCCCAAGCCAAGATCATCCTTCACATTGAGCCATCACAACTACCTCATGTTCAATTGGATGACCCAAAAGTCATTTGGGAGAATCTTGAACAGGTCCATCATGCTTGTGGATTTGCCACACATCTCACCTTTTGTTGGGAATTCCTATATATGCGTAAACGTGGAGAACAAGTGATGAATTTGGGGATCTCCGATGTCAAGAATGCCACATTCCATCTCGAGGCTGCCGGAGTTGCAATAATTGATGAGGACATTATTCTCGCACTCACAGCCAGACTGCCGGATACTTATCTCACATTGATCATCACACTCGACAATCTTTCTCAGGATGAACTTACGCTCTCAAATGTTATCGCATGTCTCTTGAATGAGGAGGTGTGTCAAAACCTTCATGAAGATTCTGAGAATTCCCCAGGATCTGTCTTTTTTGCACAAGATGCCAAAATCAAGAAAATCAAGATCTCACTTGCGGGAATCACCTGTTACAATTGAGGCAAGAAAGGCCACTACAAAATGAACTGTCCTAATCCAAGGAAAGAGAATGGAGAAGGAAATGGCAGTGCAAGACTTCTATTCTGATTATTTTTCAGACTTTCTGTCACTTGAGAAGGTGTGTTGGAATATGAGCGATGTCAAGTCATCGTAATAGGTCACGTGAATGTAAATTTAGTATATAAGTTCATACTCGTGTAGTTTAGCCCCCCCACATATTTGTACCTGGCCTTCATGCCACCCGTTTTTTCTAACACAAACACAACGAGGACGCATGGACAAATGCACAAGTGTTCCTGCTCATGCCACCCACAGCAGTGCAGCTCCACCACCAGTGCCCCCCTGCTTTCCGACATCACCATCCCACCCCCACCATCATTCTCGACCCTCACAGAATGCCATAATGCCACCCACCGGCTCTGTAGAATGGCAATTGGCCAAAATGCCACTCTCGAGACAAACACACCAACCACAGTTCTGATCACAGAACTGGTCAACATCTCTCAAAAGCTCTTGGACACACTGCGACACTTTTCTGAAATGCATTCCACTGCACCCACTCTTCTGTGCCTGATTTGCACATTCCAGGGGGGAGGGGGAGCAGTGCCTGCTGAGCACCATGCGCCTGCATCAGGCATATCATCTCGTTCATTCTCATCTGCATCCACATCTTCTTGAGGACTCCGGTCTTGGTTATGCATCCTCACTCATTCCTTCATCCCATCATCATCATCTGCATCCATAGATGTCTTTCATGTCCCTCATCATCCTTTCCCTTCATTGTTTTCCTTTCTCTTTTTTCTCTCTTCTTTCTTGACATGCACAAGGAGGCACATGGTTTTGAGGGGGGGAACCTGGACCAGTCAAGGGCTGGTAGCCCTTCCCGGTCACATCACATGTCACATAGAGATTGCCCTTTGCCATGCACTACCACATCTCCCCTGCCTTCAGGCTCACACTGATGCTATGGCTGTCCCAACGGCCGGAGGTTTGGCCTTGGACTTGGGTTTGCTCAGAATTGCAGAGGCCACTCGGGCCTTTGATTGAGCATTAAGGGAGGTTGACCATGGACAATCCTTTGCGATATGTCTGGGTTTTCCACAGAACATACAAAGATTTAGGTCCATGCATCACTGTCTTTCCTGCTGAGTTAGTTTCCCATCTTTCCTGAGTATGTTGGAAATGTCTGGAGTTTTGATGTGGAGGACTGAGGTTTAGTGGAAGAAGAGGAAGCTGAATTGTTGTTGTTGTTTGTCTTCTTCTGCGACTGGTTTAATTGGAATTCTTGCTTGTCCGATTTGCTGCTATTACCGGAGTAGTGTAAGGGGAACCCCATTTCATGTGGTTCTACACTTCTCTATTATCTCTTCTTTCTATCTATTCTTCCCCACTTCTCCCTTTCCTCCATTATCTCCCCTGCCCCTATCTCTTCGTTCAAGTTCACTTAAATAAGCACCCATGTTTATGTAATGGGATTGGATTCCAATCCCATTACATAACTTGGCATTCATTCTTCATTTTCATTTGCATATTCACCCGTGTTACATAATGGGATTGGAATCCAATCCCATTATGTAAACACAGTGTGTTTGTGCTTCATTTTCCTTCGCATAAGCACCCAGTTACATAATGGCATTGGATTCCAATCCTGTTACATAACCACAGTATGTTCCAGCACTTACTTGCATACTCCTTTAGGTAGTTATCTCGGCAGTGGGAACCTTAAGCTTTTCTCTTTGGATTCCCATCTGCCAGTTCCCAGTGTGATATTCCACTGTCCTGGAGGTTGCCCTTATAGTAGAAAAGCCTCACAACTTACTGGACCAGCTACTGTCTCTATTGTCTCTGAATCGACTTCTTCAGGTGCATAGCAGCTCAGAACCCCTCTGGTACACTCTATATTCCATCTATCCCTACAATGTCTACACCCATCTCTGAAGACCTATTCCTTTCGATTTCCAAGTGGCTTACAATGAGCTTCACCAATGTGTTGCTGTCCTGGAGACTGCCCTGTGTGTTGAAAGAGAGGAGAAGGAATTGTTAGCACAGCAACTCCGGCAGACAGATGTCCAAGTACACACCTTGAACCATTATGTCACCAACCTCATGACCACATCACTCTCCCCTCCCACCACTCACAAATGCACGACACCTGCCACTTGTGCTGACTTCACTGGTGACAGAGAGAAAGGACGAACGAGCCTTCCTAAACTCATGCAAGCTCTACCTTGCCCTGTGCCTGACCCAGTTTGCCAATGATCATGCCAAGGTCCTATGGGCCTTGTCATTCATGAAATCTGGTTGTGCCTCTTCGTTTGCCACACGTATCTTTGAGATGGAAACCAAAACTGGCAGGCCTACTCATCCTTCTTGGGCTTCCTTTGAAAAGGCATTCAAATCGACATTCTTCCTTCCTCATGAAGAGACTACTGCTAGGACCAAGCTTGAGTCTCGTCAATATTATCAAAATCATCATACAGTTGACGACTACATTGACAAGTTTGAAGAACTGGTCGAGAAGTCTGGGTATATGGAACAAGCCTCCCTTGTCATGAAATTTTGTCATGGTCTAGACCCCTCTGTCCAAAGTTGGATTGCAAATATGGTTGAAGGATGCCCCTCAGACGATGACCTCTCTGAATGGTTTTCAGTGGCTAGGACAATTTCACAGGCATGTGCTGCCAATGAAGCATTTCAAAGTGCTTCCCATGGTACACCAAACACTTCTACCTGCCCCACTGTCATCTCTCCTGCTCTTATACACAGAAACCCACATCCACCTCACCAATCTGACTCAACACTGCAGCTTCAGCCAGCCCCACCTGCTGTCACCACAGCTGTTCAGCCAGTAGCAATGGAGGTGGATGCCACTCATCATTGTCAATCTAGTTCTCTTGTCTGCCATAGGTGTGGAAAACCAGGCCACTTCTCTCAAGAATGCCCTCAAGCCTTTGATTTTTGTACCATGGCTGCAGAAGAGAAGGAAGAATGGATCGCCCATTTGATGTCATCTGCTGACCATAAAGTTCTAAGCCCTGTCAAGGAGGACGATCCAGAGCCTCAGGAAGAAGAAGAGGATTTTGTGTCACACAGCAGGTGAATAGTGTGCCCCTGCTGCCAATTCCCAATCATTTTGCTCCACTGCTGTATAATCAGGTAAACAATGAATATACAGATTCAGAACCTGATTCCTCAGCTATGGAGACCGAAATGCTAGACACACAACCCTTGACTCCTCCCCAGTCTCATACTTGCATCTGTCTAAAAAAATGGGAATGAAATATTCCTGCACAATATGTTGTTGCTTCCACCCCAGGCCCAAACTCCCTCTCTCTCCCAGTTGAGGTTCAAACCACAGATACAGCAGAGATCAAGTCGGTCTGCACTCTACTTGATTCTGGTGCCACTGGTTTGTTTATCGACTTGGGATTTGTCCAGGAAAACCACCTCACTGCATGACCACTCTCTTGGCCTATTCCTGTGTACAATGTTGATGGCTCACCCAATGAATCTGGATCTATCACTGAAGTTGTTGATCGAATTCTGCGGTACAAAGACCATTCCAAGAGAGCTGTGTTCACCGTTACACGCCTAGGGCATCAACGTATGATCCTTGGCTACACTTGGCTTTGGGACCACAACCCAGAAGTTGACTGGAAGTCTCAAGAAGTACAGATGACTCAGTGTCCTCCCCAGTGCCATACATGTCACAACATCATCAAGGAAGAACATCAGAAGGCCCTATGACTGCGCACCTGCCATATTGGTCCTTGCCCTATTCTCATGCATGACTCAGATGGATCAACAGCTGAAGAAGAACTCCTTAGTCAACAGTATGGGGGTGATTCTGAAATGGCTGAAGACACATCTGATGAAGCTATAGAAGAGGGCGACTGCATTCTAGTCGCTATGCTCCCTCCCCAAGCTGAGTTCATTTGTGCTTCTTCAACAACATCCCAACGCCTTGCAGAAGCTGCCTGGCACAACTCCCGACCTTCAGACACTCCTCCAGACTACCTGTCTGACTATGAAGATGTCTTTGCAAAGGAGTGATTTGACAAGCTTCCAGAACGCAAGCCATGGGATCATGCCATCAAGTTAGAACCTGGAGCCAATCCCAGAGCATCACCCAAGGTGTACCCCCTCTCTCCAGGAGAACAGGCTGAATTGGAAAAATTCCTTGAGGAGAATTTAAGCACATCAAACCATCGAAGTCACCAATGGCCTCACCAGTGTTCTTTGTCAAAAAGAAAGATGGTGCCCTGTGGTTTGTCCAAGACTATTGAGTGCTGAATGCAATGACAATCAAGAATCACTACCCCCTTCCCTTGATTTTCAACCTCGTCAACAGCCTACGAGGGGCCCACTACTTTACTAAGCTTGATGTTCATTTGGGTTTTAATAATGTCAGAATCAAAGAGGGTGATGAGTGGAAAGCAGCATTCAAAATGAATCGGGGACTGTTTGAACCTTTAGTGATGTTCTTTGGCCTCACTAACAGCCCTGCCACTTTCCAGACTATGATGAACGACACCTTCCATGACCTCATTGCTGAAGGTGTTGTGTGCATTTATCTGGATGACATTCTGATCTTTTCAGAAGATCTAGAGAGTCACCATGAAGTCATATGGAAAGTAGTACAGCATCTCAGAGAACACAAGCTTTATGATTCCCAATAACGTAGCGTTAGCGGTGTTTGGAATTGTTCTTACCTCCCAGTACAGCCAAATTTTCGATTTTGCAAAATTTTCCACCATTTTCTCAAGAATACAAAACCTCATCTCATGGTTTCTTTTATTGTCTCATGGCTTCACTTTTGGCTAAATTTTTTGTTAACTCTTGGTTATGCCACATGGCAAAAGTTTCATCAAATTTCATTAGAAACTAAGTCTGATGACATCTAATGATCCTTTCAAAGGTTTTGTAGTATCACGTGATGTTGTACACTCCATGCATTTCAATCACCCTGCTCTTCATCCTCTCTGTAACTCTAGTTATGGATCAGATAATGACATTATGCTTTATCCCAGTTATATATAACAGACAAAGAGCACAAAACTGCCATGATTGATTACATCAATACATAATAACATGCCGATCCTTGGTTATATGCGGTTCAACAACTCCTCTAGCATCTTCTGTTCATGTACTTGTGAGCCTAGAATTTAACAGCTGTTGGTATTCAGGAGGAACCAGCCATCTCACAAAAAATGCAGCTACTTGCCTGAGTCAGATGGAGCAGATAATGTGGCATACTCACATGCTAGCACTTGACGGACATGACTATCTCCTGTATTTCTGGCTCTCGAAGAGTATATGATGTAGTTGATGATCCTGCCATAAGGATAGCGTTAGCGTTAGTCAGAGTACATCATCACCTGCATCAAAGGAGGCAAAGAATTTAGATTTTTAGAATATTCACAGATAAGTACTGACCAATGGCCTGATTTTAGTGAAGCCACATGAGCTTTATTGACTGCAGTCAAATTGTAAACACTACGTTTGTCAGTCAGTGCTCATTGAAGTACTCACAGTCATATGGCTGATAGTGCGCTCTCTAGGCCATCATATTCATTGTGGCATTGTATCTAACAGCATGCACAATTCCTGCGTCATGTGTGCATCGTGGCAGTATCTTCTAGTTCACCCCTCCCAGGCACGCTCGCCGGCGCACCTCCATCTGGGCATGATGTCGAACTGGCAGTGGAGGTCATACCTGCATGCTTGCTAGTAACCCGGCATGTGTTGCCATGGTGGGATCACCACTGGCGAGTATGGATTGCTGCTGTGGTTGGGGGTGTGGCGTCTTCATTGTCGCATGGGCTCAGTCGTACCCAACGGTGTGCCTGGTCAGTCCTGAGCTCTGAAGGGTTTCTGGTCCATGCGTGGTCATGCATGTACATGCAGGTGCCAGGTGGTGGCACTCATAAATGTGAGCGGACTGTCGCATAGTCGGTTTCACTTTGCATGCAAGGAACTGCACGTGATGTGCATAATAGAGCTAAGGAAGTTAAACAAGTTAGTGATAATCCTTTCCATGATGTGGTTATTGACTTACTTGACTTATCTGCTGTGTCTAAGCCATGACTTGGATGGCTCAAGTTGGCTGCTACACAAGACCATCATCAGCTTGTTCCCAGAAGACATGTTACAGGAGTGGCAGATGCAGCCTCACTGGTAGGCAAAATACATGACCTAAGATGAGTTATTTCCCTGATACAATGGGAAGCAGGGTCCTCATGATTGATGACGTTGATGCTCTCAATTTGCACTGTTAGTGTGGCTCAACGTTCTGGGGATTTGTGAGGTCGTGTCCCGACCTAAATGGTTTAAAATGAACCAGAACCAAGTAAGCCACCATGTACACTTTAGGTTGAAAAATGGAACTTACAAGTGAATTTTAGTGTTGTGTCTTGGATTCAAGCAAGCAGGTGTGTTGATGGCTGGTAAGTCCCCTGAGCTGTTACACCGTTCTGGCAAATCTGGCTCAGCTGGGTACCATTGTGGGTGTGGGTGTGATGAAAGAGTGTGTAGGTTGCGTGCGATGGTCATAGGGGGTACGACATGCAGTAGGCGTCCGGCATGGTGTGGTGTCAGGACTGTGATCCTGTGGGGGCTCCCGTGGCTCATCACCTGTTGGCATAGTGTCTGGATCAAGCTGCAACAGGTGTGGTTGTGTCAGCCTCGTTGAAGGGACGGTGCTGGCGCGGCGTGTCTGTGCACACGGCATCTGCAGCTTCCGGCTGCAGGTTATGGGCTCAGTGGTTGTCTGGTGTCTAGTGGCGGTACTATGTGCAGTCCAGTTTGTCGGATGGAGTGTGTCTCTGTGTTGTGCTGGCTCACTTCACACATCATCATCACGGAGCATGGCTCTGATGTCATTCATTTCGGTCTGTGTCTTCAATGTCTTCTCTTCTGTAAGTGTTCTATGCTCTCTCTTGCTCCCTGCACACACAGGCCATGTGATGGCTACTGTTTCTGTGTCAGAGCAGCAGCACCAGCATTTTTGCAATGACAGACAAACACAAAGAAATCCTCATTAAAATGAATGGGGCCATTCTAGCATCACGTCAGTACTCAGGATACATACATAAGTATCAAATGTTTGAACCTCTAGTGAGAGCCCAAGCATTCTTGATGAGCCCTGTTTTCAGTAGTTCACAGGTCCATTGTGACATGTGCGGTGCACCCTGCACGTCTCGGTGCATATGTGCTCACTGTGTGCATGTGGTGATCATGGGGGTACAATATGTCGTGGTAGGATGCGGTGTCACGACCGTGATCCTCTGGGGGCTCTCATGGCTCGTCAGCTGTCAGCGCAGTGTGTGGCAGCTGGAGCCTGCTGCAACAGGTGTGATCATGTTGGCCTCTTTGTCAAGTGGTGCTGGCACGGCACTCGGTGATCATTTCGCCTGTGGTGGCGGCAGTAGCGAACTTCATGTTGCCGGATGGGTGTGTCAGTCTTGTGCAGGGCTGCTGCTGGTCCCTGTTTACACATCATCATCAATGTTACGGTGGGTAGGACTGTTGACAACGCCGGCAATGGTCCAGGTCCAACTGTATTAGCATCCATGGGCAGGTAAAAGACTCACCAGCGAGTCCCACTGCCAATCACACAAGGTGTGTCTGTGTCCTGTGGAAGTTGTTGCAATGTCACTGGAAAGACACATTAATAATTCTATGCAATGGTTTGAGCTTGGAGGCCTGCTCACCTTTGAATGCTTGCGTTGTTTGACTTCGAAGTTGAACGTTCAACATGACGCGGACTGTTATCAGTCACGTGACTTCCAAGTATGGAAAGTTGGAAACACCTAAACTCAAACCCAGTACCGCAATGGCCACAGAAGACAGTTCTAATGTGACCACAGGTATGGAGACTGGTTTGAGTCTAAAGCAGACCACCATGACCAGCAAAACGACACACAATGTCAGTGCTTATGTAAGTATCCCATCAAAAGCTCATTGGCCAAAACTCAGTTGTAAGTGACGTAGTACACGGACGTGATGTCTTCGTACTACATCATCTAGCACCAATCATTGGATGGTGCTAGACAGAGATGACCAGAGATTTCGGATGAGGCTGATGTTGGTAAAAAAAAACATAAAACAATGCATTGCTGAATTACATGACTCCAAACAAACAGAATCAGGCTATACCATTGTACCTTGGCGACTGCAAGTCAGTCAAGTCGTGTGAGTGAATGTGTAGAGAGAAGAGGAAAAAAAGAAAGGAAAGAATAGGTGAGAAAACTAGACAGAGAAGAAAAATTAACTTGTTAGTGGAGGATCAATCAGTGTGTTGATTACATAAGGTAGTCTCAGATTTGACTCTGAATATTTGTTTAGAAAGAATACAGTGTAGCATGCCAGTTAAGGTCTGAAAACTGGTAGCATATATGTATTGGAAAGTATGCTACAAGTGTGATTGAGCTCTGGTGAATTCATTTTGCATCAATAAGGTCCCAAACATTTTAGATTAGAGATATTGGTATAGGCTAAACTGCTGTTTTTGCTCTATAACTCCCTAGATGAGGGGGAACAATGTCTACATTCTCTTCTATGTATGCCTCTCTTGTCAAGAGTTGGTGTGGCTCAGGTGCAGCAACAGTATAGCTGCTTATAATGATGTAGATACTGCTGTGCAGTTTTGTCCTTATCCATTGCACTACATGCATCCATTGTCAGCTCTTCATCTCCTGGTCAGCATTCACACCCCCTTTTGCTCTTGACACCTCTCTCTCTCTCTCTCTCTCTCTCTCTCTCTCTCTCTCTCTATTTAGACAATCATGTCAAGGCTTTGAGCTTAGATAATTTGTAGTTATGGTTTTCTATATAGGTAGGTCTTTGTCTACTGCACTACACATTCAAAGTCAGCTTTTCATCTACAGACAGCACTTGCACATACTTCTAGTCTTGAGTCTTGACAATGTAAGAATTACTCAGCATGTGCATTAGCAGCAACTAAGATAGATTGTACCTGTAAGAATTACTAGGTACATTATTGAGTGAGTGGCTATGGAGTAAAACAAGTGTGTATGAAATGTACCTCAGTGCATGCATTAGCAGTGACTGAGGAAAACATTAGGCACCAAGCATGGAACTCATACAGCAGCCATTTGACATGGTGAGCTTGAGAATATACTTTTTAACACTCCCACTCAAGCGAGATGCTGTCGGCAGTGATGGCTGCAAACATCTAGAAGACCTCAATGTATTTGGAGTTGCTCAAAGTGTCTTGGATATGCTTGAAGGCATGAGCAGCTGTAACAGTGTTGGCATGTGGTGGAATTGAGTCTGTGTCAGAGTCATCAGAGGTCTGTGAGTCACTGTCCTCTTTCTGATGTTTCCTCCTCCTCCTCTTCTCCTTTCTCTTCTTCTGCTTCTTCCAGCAATCCTTCTTCATATGTCCACTCTGGTGGCAATAGCTGCAAGACTTCTGCTTCTTGCCTGAAGAAGTTTTGCTGTGACCATGCTTGTTCTTGGCATATAGAGCAGCATTGGAGGTGGAGGTTGTTGCACCTGAGACACTAATGGCTATGCTCAGATGTTCCATTGTGGGCAGATGTGTAAGGTGCCGTAACTTCATGTCGGATCCCTAGTTGTTTTAAATGTCCTTTGAACACATCTGAAGTGTACTCTCCACCATTATCGGTTCGGAAACATTTCACTCTCCTTCCTGACTCAAGTTCCACCATTGTCTTCCATTCTTTGAACCTGAGGAACACTTCACTCTTTTCCTTTAATAGGTAGATCCATGTGTCTCTTGAGCAATCATCAATGAAGTTTAATATCTATTTTGCTCCACCGGCTGAGACGACATCTTCTGGTCCTGTTAAGTTGGAATGAACTATGTCTAGTAGTCCCTTGGACCATTCCCCTTCTCTTGTTTTAGGTACTGGTTTCTTTGTCTGTTTCCCAAGGACGCAATGTTGGTATACAGGTGGGATCTCAGATAGGTTGTTCAGCATACCTGACACCAAGTTTTTTCTGGCCATTTGTATGACAGTGTCGTAACTTATATGTCCAAGTCTCCAATGCCAGGTCTCAATTGTTGGTCCAGTTCTCACAACATGGGCCTTTTCAATCCTCAGTGCATGTCCATTCAGAGTGTATAACCCTTTTTCTTTTCTGGTCCCATCGGCGACAAGTTTTTCACTGGTGTTTACAATTCTGCATTCACTTGCGTGAAAGATGCTTTTGTATCCATCGTCACCAAGCTTCCCTACTGAGATGAGTCGAAGATTTGCCTTTGGCACATATAGTGCATTATGTAGGACTAGTCTTCGCCCTTTTCCACAGTGAAGGTAGATCTTTCCTTGGCCTAGGGCTGGTATCGAAGCCCCATCAACACCTCTCACATTCCTCGGTTCTATAGGTTCAAGGTTCATGAAGTCTTCCTTGATGGGTGAACAGTGACTGGTAGCACCGGTGTCTAGAAGGAATGGCATTGTGTCGATAGTGGTGAGTGCCATTTCTGAACATGTTTCGCTTTTCCCAGGTCATTCCTCTAGTGCCACACATGACAAGTATCCATCGTATATGCGATTTGAAAATGGGTTGTCAGTCGTGTCTGTTTGTGTATCAAAGACAACAGCGGCTGATTCTGATCCACTCTCGGTGTCAGCAGCATTCACCTTTTCCGGCTTCTGCTTTTTCTTCCACCAATCTGGGGCATTTGATGCTCCTTTTCCACCCTGTTCCCAGCATTTGTCGGCTGCAATTGCCACATTTGGTCTTTGACTTCATACTCTGCTTCGACTTTCCTGCTCTGGCCATCATGGCCGAATCCTCATTTTTTGTCTGCATAGATTCTCTGGATTCTGTTTCAATTTGCTCGATAACATCCTGGACCGTCAACTGGACTTTTGAGTTCGTCATGAAAGAGGAGTAAGTCTTTTCGTAACCAGTCGAATTCTCCATCGCTGAGCGCATTGAGTAAAAGGATTATTAGCCACTCTTCTTGTTTTGATGGATCGGGGTCAAAGATTTCCCCCAACCAGTCTTGAATATTTGTAATTGTCGTGTTGAAGGGTATTCCAGGTGTAAAACGTGCTCGAATCGCCGCTTGCATGTTCTCAAGTTTGGCTATTATTCCTTTTGATTGGGTCTTTTCCTTGAGTTTCCTCCAAGCATCAGCTGCAGTCGTTATAGTGACTAGTTCGCGTTGAAGTGAGGGATCCACGATAGTCCCCAATACTCCAACAATCTGAGCATTGATCTCTTTCCAGTTATCTTGGAGTTTGATGTCGGTTGTTGGCATAGGGGTGGATCCATCTACGTATTTCCATCCCTTTTGTGCTCGCAGCGACATCATAACTTCCCTCGACCATTTCGTCCATCCACCTTCCTTCAGCTTTTCAATCTTCGACGAGAACTTGACAATGAGGTCTTGTGACATTTATTGTGTTGGGATAGTTGAGTTAACGCTGACTTTTGTTCAATAACACGGGTCGGGGCCCATAACCTGATAAAAACTAGACTAGTCGTTTAGTTTCTTTTTCACAGCGTTGGTATAACGACTATGAAAAAGGAGTCACGTGCCTTGTCAACTCTCAGTTCCAATAGCTCGTGGGTCTGAAGCCCTTCAACGAGGCAGCCACTTTCCGGCGGAAAAAGACTTCTGGTCGAGGCGCTTTCGTTTAAAACTCAGCATTCTTGACGTAAACATGCTCTGAGACTCGGATAAGCGTCGCCTTCGAGTTCCCTTGCTCAGCCCATGAATCTTCACAAACGTGGGCCAAAGCTCCCCAAAGGGTGAAGATCTTCTCACTGCAGTGCTCTCATACTCCTCCCGCCTATCCCTTGGGTCACAATTCGCCCAGGATTTAGGATGAAATATCCATCGCAACTCAGACATTTTGTTGTGGAAACTAATATAATATCAATAGGTAAGTTCCACGATGTCAATTCGGGGGTGCCATTGTTGAATCTGGTATCAAGGAGCTATATGGAAAGAAAAAATATACTGTCTTCGAATTCACCAGCTCCGATTGATAGGTTCGGACTTATTCACAGGCTGGCATGCGAGTACTGACTCTGCTCGGGCAGGCCAAGTGCTAACCGTGTGTATCTAACCATGAGGTTCCCCCTGATTGGGTATTCAACTTTTCAACCACAGTGCGTCATAATATTCCTTAGCTATCCGTAGTGCCTAATTACAAAACCCCTGAGCTGATTGACTGGGCCATTCTCGCTTGAAAGGCAGGGTGGCGTCTATCATGTCTTTTTGAAGCACATGAACGATGTACTTAGCGGAACTTCTACCAGACGACCAAACTTCGATCTCAATGCAAGAAAGGTCTCCGTCAAATTAAGCTCGGATCTCAGGCTCCATGTTAGCTAATACGCTTAATCAGGCACTCTCAAACAAACTGGCAGATATCCGCTTTATTCCAATGCTATTTATACATCCCCTTCCCATGTCAAAAAGAGAGTTGTTGAACACCAACATCGACTCATTTTTTCGAGGATTGAATTGGTGTGATGCCTCTATCCGTGTCGCTGATTTCTTTGCTATGCGTAGTATTTGTCGTCGCAACCAACCCCAATGTCAACCCTAGTGGCGATACCAGTCTTAGCTTTGTTTCCGGACCTTGGTCTCTGGCGCAGCACGGGTATGCCCACGTATTTCGTGCAAATAATAGTTGTCTTAAAATTATGTTTTAGAACCACCGGTGTATCTGGAATGCAAATCTCTATTGTATCAGAGACCAAAGCAGTTATCTATGACAAGGCGTGTTTGGATGCGTCTCTTCATTAATTCCTCATCTAACCTGATTCCTGGTTCGTCCGCAGGTTGAGCACAACCCTACTGTTAACAATTCTGCTGGGTTCCCAGCATGGGCTGTGGAGTACGACATTACAGATGATTCTCTGCGAGTACTCAATCCCCAAAGTAACACATGGTGTGCCGCTGGTAGGCCATGTTCCATGCTTTTAGTTCAGATGTCTACATTGATTTGACATTAAAAAGGTGCGCACCTTTCAAACGGGACGCTCGTCGGGACTGGTATGTCTTTACTTGATGCAAATGTTTAAAACTAATAACGCGTGTAATAGGAGGAAATCCAATCATTTTGACAGGTTGGTATATTCGTCATTCAAAGGTTCTTATCTACTTCTAACTATTTTTTTACGACTCAAGGGGACAGCAGCGGTTTGCAAGCTATCCGCCTGTTCACCCCATGTGATAATAATGCTTGTGATATATTTGAGAGCCACACGCGCGTTCGCACCACGTCTCCCCGGTGGTATCCAGCTGCCTCCAGACTAGACGATGGATCCGTCATCATTTTCGGTGGCTCAGTAGCTAACGCGTAAGTCTCCACGGAATCGGTTTTGATTTGACATACATTTACAAATATTGGAGGCACAGGTTTATCAACAGCGTTGCTATCAACAACCCTACATATGAATTCTTTCCTCCTAAGAATATAAATGGCTTCAATGGCCTCCAAATACCTGTTCAGGTGGCTATGTTTGTACTATTTGTATCTGTGCGATAGGCTAACTTCCAACGAGTTCATGGTGGATACCCTTCCAGGGAATCATTTCCCGACCGTGTTGGAATTACCGGACGGAACTATGTTTGTTGCTGCCAATACACAGGCCATGATATTTGACTGGAAGAAGAACACCGAAACACGGCTTCCGGATTTGCCCAATGGAGTTCGCGTTTCGTGAGTGAACAATGTGCAAGCTTGTTACTCATCTCATTTGATTTTTCTTTCTTGCTTTCTTTCTTTCTTTCTTTCTTTCTTTCTCTCTTCTTCTCCTCCTTTTCTCCCCAGTTCACCATTTTCAGGAACAGCGGTTCTCCTGCCGCTGTCACCGCAAACCGACTACACACCAGAAGTGCTCATCTGCGGTGGTTCAACACTCAATGACACCGTGGATCCGTCAACATTTACTTCGCAAGAACCAGCATCCAAGCAGTGCACTCGTATGGTACTAAATATGGCAGGAATGGCGGCAGGATGGCAGGTTGAAACCATGCCGCAAGCCAGAATAATGTCTGATGCGATCTTGCTTCCTGATGGGCGTGTTCTCATCGTCGGTGGAGCACAAACAGGCGTGGCGGGCTATGGAGATGTATGTCTGTGCTTGCAACAAATATTGTTTGGTAGCTAACTTTTCTCACTCACGGCAGGTCATTGATCAAATTGGAGTGTCGAATGCTGACAATCCAGCATTCCAGGGCGTTTTCTACAAACCCGATGCGCCCTTCGGCCAACGATTTTCGCAAGACGGCGTTCCAACGTCTGACATAGCTCGAATGTACCATTCCTCTGCAACTTTGACACCGAACGGCACGATCATGCTCGTTGGATCTAATCCCAACACCGATGTTTCCACTATAAAGTACGCCACAGAGTATCGGGTTGAATGGCTTACGCCATCGTATTTGGAGCGCCCTCGACCAACTTATACCGGGTTGCCTAGCATCATTGGCTTCGGTACGACATTCACAGTCGAAGTTACGCTACCATCCTCTGCAAGCAACGTGAGAGGTAACAGGAACAGGAACACATTCTTATTCATAACTTACATTATTTTCATGACACCAGTTTCGCTCATGGATCTTGGATTTGCGACACACGGTGTGCATATGGATCAGCGTCTCGTCGTACTCACTTCGACACTCTCCCGTGACCGGACCAGTCTCACAATCCACGCACCTCCTAATGGAATGGTATATCCCCCGGGACCAGCTTACCTCTACGTGCTCACAGATGATGGTGTACCGAGCTTCGGGCACAAGACCATCATCGGCACAGGAGAATCTCCGCCAGTTGATGAAGGGGCCATCGCAAAGTAAGACTCATTGTTATAATCAGCGATGTCGCGACTTACCGATGTTTTTTTAGCATGCTCGTCAACACACCCACCCCTATGTAATCTTCTCCTATCAGAATGTAATCTGAGTCCTTGGCAAGATTTTGGCAGCTTCAGCCATTGGGGAACTATAACTTGTTGTACATGTTAGTGTACCAGTAGCATCTTTATATAGTACATCACTGCAGGGAATAAGCCAACATATATTTAACAGTGGGGACACTGTTGGATTTGGTGGTGGACCCACCTATCACTAGGGAGACCTCAGAATTTGTTGGCTGAACAAATGGTCAAACAAACACATAACAAATAGCACTTGTGTTCAGGATTTGTAGCAAAGCCACACACTAAACAAATGTAAAAATTGGTTCACATTGTGAACCACTGACAAATATTGATGATATCCAACCCCATGTATTATTAAGATTTGTTTGGACCCAAAGATAAAATTTGTTCAGATGTTCACCACAATTTGTCCAACTGCCAAATGTGTCAATCATTTAGGCCTGAAATTTACAGAATGATCAGAGTTTTTCCTCACTTTCCACTCAAAATTGGGTTGGGGAAATGTACTTTCAGACTTAAACAAATGCTACATTTGGCAGTTGGATAAATTGAAGTGAACATCTGAACAAATTTGTCTTTTGGGTCCAAAAACAAATCTTAATGATACATGGGGTTAGATTTCATCAATATGCACTGGAAACAAATCAGTGTCCTGAGTCAGGGAATGCTTGGGATATCCTCTGGAAAAACATGGTTGTTTTATTTAAGATGGCCCAGATGTGTTTCAAAGCCAGATATACACACTTCCATCCACCTCTTTTAGATACATATTGGATACTAGATAGTATAGTCCCAATGTATACACTGGAGGCATGCCAAAATGTTCTGACCTGGAAAACCCTGAGGAAAACCATTAGGGTGTTTCACATTAGCAAATTCCTGGTGAATTCACTGTGAATTTGTCATAAATTCATTGGCTGAATTCCAGAAAATAATACTGATTTTAAGGCCAAACTCACTTTGAATTCACTTTGAGTTCATGCCCAATGTGAAACCAGTCTCGTTTGTCCCAGTACACTTGACGGCAGTTATGGGATGCCGAACAGGAGGGTGTGAGATGCTGTGACCTTTGACTAAGCACAAAGCCTTATGCATGCCCACTATTTCAGAGTGTAAATGTCTCCTCCGTGAATCTTTTAAGTACCTGCAGCAACTACGCACCCATCAACGCCACTCCGAACAGCAGGATGACCCAGACAGTGAATCTGTGGCCTCAAACTTGTCTATATCGTCTATATCATCTATATCATCTATATCATCTATATCGTCTATATCATCTATATCCTTGGCATCTTCTCTCTCAGACATCAGTGTCGAATCCCATTCCAGGAGCATTTCAGAATCAGGATCAGAGGCTGATATGTCTGTAGATGAGGATGCTCTCTACTTACAGCACCTTCGAGCTATTTGTGTGCATATCAATTTGCTGAAGGCTTCCAGGATTCTGAAGCTGAACAAAGTCTACAAGCTGTCTCAGCTTTACATCGTCCTAGAGGCCTTCAAAAATGAGGATCCTAAATGGTTTTGCCAAAATCTTTGTGTATCTCCTGAGACATTCGACATCCTTGTGACACACATTGAGGATAGCCATGTCTTCATATCCCAGGGTCCAAATGCACAACTGCTGGTTCATGAGCAGCTTGTGATTGCTCTGTTCAGGTTCAGTCATTTTGGAAATAGTGCATTGGTGGAATCAATTGCCCAGTGGGCAGGTGTGGCTGCTGGGACTGTTGTCAACAGTACACCTCAGGTTATTGTGGTGTTTCTCGTGTTGCACAACAAAGTGATACACTGGCCAAATACACAAGAAAAGGAAGCAGCCAAACAATGGGTGGAATCAGTATCATGTGCTGCATGGCATGATGGGTTTTGTTTTGTAGATGGCACATTAGTACCATTAGCAGACAAACCAGGATACCATGGTGAGGCCTATTTTGATCGCAAATCTAATTACTTGCTAAATGTGCAGGTAAGTCCCTCTCATTCTAAATAGTTCTGGCTGATACTCTTGCAGATCATTAACTTGCCCAACCTGTGTATCATTGATTATGTCATTGGACATTGTGGGCGTGCACATGATTCCACCACCTTTCATGACTCGTGTGTGTATCATGGACATTGTCATTTGTTTCGCAATGGAGAATGGATATGGGCAGACTCAGCATATCCAGTGCAACTGTGGTGTGTATCTCCATACAAAAGACCAGCTGCTGACTAAGGCTCTCAACAGGTTGCAGGTTGCACAGGTTTTACCTGCAGGTACCTGTACCTGTACCTGCATGTAATTTAGGCACAGGGTACAGGTACCTGGTGCTTAAAATAGGCGCTGGGTTGGCCTGTTTAACTAAATATACAAGATCTGTTCACACAACACAACATGCCAAAAGAAACACAAATAAAAAATAACCTGCAGGTCGGACAGGTACAGGTACCTGGTGCCTATTTAAGTGCCGGGTTATGATCTCACTTACAGGTTTCCACGACCTGCAGGTACAGGTACCCATACCTGCGGGTTTAACCTGTTGAGAGCCTTACTGCTGACCATGCAGAAAACAAAACATTTAACTTCTGAGTCTCCCATGTATGTGGGGTTACACTGACACCATTAACTAGCTAACTATTGTCACACATAGGTTCGTATTCAATCTGAGCATGCTATTGGATACCTCAAAGGGTGGTTTGCATCCCTGAAGGGACTGTGGCAGCAGATTGATGATGAGGTTGATCATCAGCAGGCACTGGAGTGGATCCGTGCCTGTATTGTCATCCATACACTGATCAGACAGGTTGAGGAAGAACAAGCAGAGCTCCCCATTGACTATGATTTTGAAGAGGAACTTGTGGGTGAGGGTATGAGCTCAGAATATGATTCTGACAGCAAGGAGAGGCAGGGATGTAGTGTTGAGTTGTGATGGGTCACAGCTGGTCAGAAAAAATGCAAGCACATGCACCATGCCTTGTTTGCTAGTGGGATAGTAACCTAAAATCTTGTGTACTTCAGAAAGTTGACTGCAAATCAGCCATGAATGACTGGTTGCCTGTTGTAAGAGCCTTACTGTTTCACACTAACAGACTGAGCCAATAATTGTATTGGTGTCTGTGACGGTGTGGTTTTCAAGTAAAAAAAGGTATCTTATGTAATCTACTTGTGGACAACTGTATAGTTGTCCACTATCTACAGGCGCCCCTTGTGGGCGGCTTATATAATACAAACCCCATAAGTCACTCTGGTGACTTATATGTCCTAAATAGTAGCATATATGCTACTGTAAGAATCTACATTCTTACACCCTCCCCACAGACCAAACCTCAGGCAGGTTTGGGAACCGTTATGCTGATGGCAGATCAGCATATATAGGTGCAGGCGCAGTCAATGATGACTGCGTGGCTACTTCGACGGTGTTGTCGTAGTACAAGGAGTCGGCTGGGTCAACCTCCATAGTAGTATCATCCGCTGTGGTAGCAGATGCCAGGTCAGTGGCAGATGGGGCGGATGGTTCCGTCGTTGGCACGTGCGTAAGTGCCTTCGAGTGGGGTGGCCCTCCACCACGTCCATCCAAGGACGAATCATCGTCCAAAGTTGACGGTGCTCCCTAGAAGCCTGGGGGGCGAGGGGTCATGGGTATATGAAGGCCGGTGAATGTCCGGCCTTCATGAGTGTCGAGGACCCTCTGTGCAGTCTCGTTGTAGCAGACCTTGCTCTGCTTATGGAGAAAGTAGGGCTCAATGTTGACGTGAGCCCTACCGGGATCTACCCCGCATGGTTTCCTAGCCATTGGGCTAGTTCCTCGAGAGTTGTACTCTCGTGGGGGTGTTTCCACTCGAACGCCTTATCGACGCTGGTGGACAGCAGCGCTGATAGATCTTGCCACCAGTTTGAGCCGGCAAGATCGGCCCACTGGCCACGGACAATGAAAAGCTCTGTTAGCTTTTGAAGAAAGACCAGGCTGTCTTTCTTTGGCTTAATGAGTTTAAGCCATACCCATATGTCAACATCCTCTAGTTGGAGGGTGTTGTCGCCATTCCCGCAAATGGCAGGTGATACTCCCTCCAGGGAGTACTCAATCGTACGCAATGCATCCCTAAGATTGGGAGGCGTATCATGCGCGATCTCGAACGCTGGTGTTCGAGTAGCAAGTCACTGCTCGCATTCAGCACACTTAATGATAGCGTGCTGCATGGTGCTGTGTGACAGGGCAAATGTCGTGCATGAAAGCGTGAGCTGCTCAACGAATTTTGGGTCATTGAGCTGGCATTTGTTGAACCACACAGTGGTTTGACGACTGGTGTGCACTGCAGTGGGGTGTGGTGCCTTGCCCAACGGGTGGGGTAAGAATCCCATCTGCATTGCAGGCGGGTCGCCTATGGCGGGGGCAATGCGAGCATGCAGCGACACTGGGTACGGCACTGCCAGCGTTCACTGTTTGGATGCGGTCCTGCAACTGGATCGGGTGGGTCCTCCCAGTGAGGCTCCAGTAGTGGTCGTAGATGGACTCACTGAGTCCGTCATCGAATCTGGCAATGAGGTCAGATCAATTATAGTCAGTGCTGATTGCGCTGACTTCATGGCAGATATTTTATCTGCCATTTCGTGATGAATTTGCCGCTCTGTATCAAGGGCGGCGCATAGCATGTCGAGATCTGAGTTGAGCTCACGCATATCCTCCTTATAGGAAGATACTGCGTCCTTAACAAAAGGATGCGCCATCTCGGCAAGCAACAGTGGCCACACTTTTAATGTGTGTTTGATGTCGCGCATTCAGGGGTTGATGAGCTGCAGTTTTGTGGCTTGCAGCAAATACTGCGCATATGTGTTGCACTCCAGACAGGAGTCGCAGTGGATTATGGCAATGGCATCCTTGACGCCATGCACAGTCCAATGTTGCTCCTTTTGGAGCATCGCGAATTGCTCAGAGGCACTAGGTAGTGCCTCTGCTGAGTGGTGTGTTTGGGATGCTTCGGCATCCATGGATAATCGTTTGGTTGACACTCGCACTGGTGTGAGTGTGGTAGTGGGTGGCAAAAAACCTTGAAGCAACAATAAAATCGTCACTTAAAATCAGAGCGAGTGCGCCCGATGCGTCACATGATGAATTTCACGTGATGCCATCACGTCGCACAAATCATCGACATGAATCATGTTCATGTCGAGTCCTTTTTATTAAGGACTCCTTGTCATCTTTCTCATGCCTTATGAGGCATGACTAGGAAGCTCTAACAGCCTAACTCCCCTTAGTTCTAGATAGGCATCTAGCGCTTCTAACTCTCTGCATGCAGAGAGTGGTTCCCAGGTGACATCTCCCAATGTCCATCTTACTTGTAACTCCAGCTTGGAGTTACTAGTCCAGCGATGAGCCAGGATCTCATCTATGAACCATTCTGGTTCGTCTTCTTTCCCAAAGTCGTACATATAATTCACATCACAACAAGGAAATCGTTCATCGTCATTGGGTATATGCGGTCTAATTAGACTTGCATGAAACTTTGGTAGTATTCTCTGAGCTGTGAGCTCTGGGGGTAACTCAAGTTTCACTGTAGAACTGGAATTATCCACTTTTATAACTGAGTACGGCCCAATATAATTGGGTACCAATTTCTTTGCCCATCCCTTAGGTAAGGACAGGTTCTTTGTAGACAGATATACTAGCTGTCCAACTTTGTACATCGTTCCTTGACGGTGTCTGGTATTAGCAGTGTCTGTCTGCTGTACTCAGCTCGCAATGATTGCATTGTGAGCAGCAATTAAGTTCCACAATGCTTGTTGTGCGAACTGCCGCACTCCTCTAAATGTAGTATCCACTGATTGCACCTGCCCAATATGGGGCAAGTATCCGCTGTTCAATTCGAACAGTGCATATCCTGTGGTCATGCTGACTGAGCTGTTCAGTGCAAACTCTACCATTGGGCATTTCTCAGCCCAATCCTTCTGATCACTCTGCACTACCATGCGGAGTATTTGCCCTACAGAACGATTCGCTCGTTCTGTCGCTCCATCTGCCTGTGGGTGGAATGCTGTGGGCATGAGCAGCTTTGTGCCCATTATATGCTGCAATTCCCTCCAGAATATGGAGGTGAATTTGGAGTCGCAATCTGATATTATCGAGTCAGGTACTCCATGCAACCGTACTACCTCTTTGAGGTATAACCACGCAACTTGTCGCACAGTCACTCTCATCATAGTTGGGACTAGATGCACCATGGACGTGAGTCTGTCAATCACGACCAGTAAATAGTTGTGACCCTTCAATTCCAGCAATGGACCAACAAAGTCCATTCCAATAGACTGCCACGGTCTATCAGGTATGCAATAACCCTGCTGGTTGTCTATTGTCCTTCTTTTCAGCCTGACAGGCTGCACAGGATCCACAGAACGACTCTATGTCGGCTGCCATTCCCAACCACCAGTACGATCGCCTGATGTACTTGTCGGTTTTGAATTGCCCAAAGTGGCCAACTACTCTATGTGCATCATCAATGATTATCTCGACCATTCTCCTCCCCTTGGAAAAAACTTCACAGGGAAGACACACTACATCTTTCTTGAACTGGTTCTTTGTCCAAACCAGTCCATTTCTCACCCCAAATCGAGGGTGAGCCTCAGGATTTGCCAACACTTTCTTGAGTATTGGATCTGTTCCATAGCCATTGGCTACGGCTCGTTTTAGGTCAAACTCATGTTCTACACGTGAGTGTAGACTCTCTGAGTCTGCACCCGACATTGTAGCTAGTACATCATCCTCCTCATCACCTTCCACTTGTGTGGGAGGTTCTTCCCCTGCTTGCTTTATCCGCTGCGCGTCTATGACACGCTGCTCTGTCGCATCTTGTAATCATTGTGACCATCGCGCTGCGGCCATTTGTATTTCTACAAATCTATCTGTTGGGATAAATTCTCCTTGTGGGTCTAGCTGTGCATCTGCATCAACATATTCTTCTGCTGGGTGATGTTCACCCTGCTTGTCATTCTCGTAGTAGCATGACAGACAGTCGGCTACTTTCCCTGGTACATGTACCGTGGTATAATTGAATCTGGAGAGAAATTCCCACAAGCGCACCTGTCTGTCAGACAGATGCTGTTGTGTCTCGAAGTATTCGAGACCTTTGTTATCCATCACCAGTGTGAACTAGTGACCTAGCAGCTTATTCTCCCACTTCATAAGTGCTTCAAGGATAGCAATCGTCTCATGCTCATGCGTTTTGTAACGCTGTTGCACGGGACTGAACTTCTTTGATAGAAATCCTGCTGGACGACAAGTCGTCCAGTCCAGACCTTGTCTGTAAACTGCCCCAACCCCAGATTTGGAACCATCAGTCACAACCCAAATGGGTTCTGAGCTAGCATGATTTATCGGCTTCGGAATCGGAGCCTTACATGCTAGCGCTTTGATGGATTCAAAGCACTTATCCATCAAGGGCATCCATTGAAACATCCTATTATTGCACGCACTTCCTGATAAGGGAGTAGGGAGTTGTATATGCCATCAAATCTGGCATATATGGTGCCAGATACTGCACGAGTCCTAGAAATCGTTGGACTTTGTTAAATGTTTGAGGTCTTCTCCAACCTCGAACCTTCTCCATTTTATCTGCATCAGCATGTATGCCCTTGTCATCTATTCTGTGACCAAGGCACTCCATGCGATGCAAATACAAATCAATCTTGGATTGATTTCCGCTGAGAAACAAATGTGCCTCACGTAAAATATCAAACACCTGTCGAAGGTGTTTTTCGTGCCCTTCTATAGAGCTTGAATAGATAAATATATCATCCAAATATATGTGGACTGATCGACCAATTTGGTTACGAAAAATCAACGTCATGAGACGTTGAAATGTAGATGGTGCATTACAGTTGCCAATCTGCATAACCCGGCTTTTGAATGTACTGAATATAGTCATGAAGGCCATCTTGTCGACGTCCTCCTCGACTACATGTATTTGTTCGTACACGTTGGACATGTCAAGCTTGGATCAATACATAGCACAAGCTACGTCATGCCGAATCGTATCCTGGTCTGGGAAGGGCGTAATGTCCTTCACCGTGTTGTCATTGCGTAGATGTAAGTCTATCACTGTTCTGAGTGTTCCATTTTTCTTCGGAATGCATAGCGCTGGCGCTGCAGAACGTACTGACGCTGCTACCCACCAACCAGCGGTGGTATACCAGTCGACTTTGTTGATCAGTTCATTTCAAAGTGCTTCTGGGCACTTCGGTAGTCGATAATGAAACTGTTTGGTTTCATCCATGAACTTAATTGTGTGATTAATCTCCCTCCATGGAGGAAGTTCTAATGGCACACCTCCAAAGAGGTCTGCATACTTTAGCTCCCATCTTTCCCTGAGTTTGGGAAAGTCCTCAGCCATCAATAACGGTTGTTTGGAGCCAGTACCTCCTCCGGCAATCTTGTCAGTACATTGGTCGATTGGACGAACGTCAATGTTTTTCTGGTTTTCCTTCTGTTTTCCTTTGTCTCACCTCCCATCTGGCGAGCTCGTTGGTGGCTCCACATATAATGAAGAGCCACTTGCAAGTCACGGTTTGTGGCTTGCTAGGTTGGGCTTAAGACTCGCAATTCAAGTCTTATGTTCAGCCGGGTTTTTAATGTCCAGCTGTTCTTCCCAGGCATTTGCATGGTTTGGAATTACTTCCTTTCCCATGTGGATGCATGCCTCACCTCTAAAGTCGAGGGATATCCCTAATTTACGTAGGAATGGTGTTCCTAGTATTGCATTGTAATAATCTACATTCGCGATATCGAAGTATTCCTCAATATTACGCTCACCAAAATGAATGTTGGTGTGTGTTCCATAGTTGATGGTCGACTTACTGCCGACACATGCTAACTGTAGACCAATTGGACGTTCAAGTTCGAACGTCTTAATGCCTACTGCTCGTATAAAATCTGGAGAGAGCATAACTCCCTTGCACCCGCTGTCTAATAGACAGTGGGCTCTGACTCCACCAATCTCCCAATACCCAGAGATTGTTTGGTTGTCTATACGCACCCGTTTGGGGCGCGTCTTATCACGCGGTCTGAACCGGTGATCATAGACAGGTTCAATGGTCCTGTCTATGACTCCCACGTGTGTATGGAAGTCATTGTTTTGGCTTAAACCATCACTGATTGTGATAGTTGGTGTCTGCGCCACATATATGCGCCGCCTTTCTTCATACGACCCTTCTAGCAGATGTACTCCATCTGCTCAATATGAGCTTTGCATTCTCATATCGTCATCATTATCCCATTCATAGGGCATAATTTCCAACTGGTAATCAGCGACTAGTTTGCCGATTTCGCTCTCATGGTCGTCTTGGACGTCCATTCGCTTGTCTAGTTCACCACTTGGTGGCTCCTCCTCCCTTTCTTGAGCACTCCCTGAGTGTTTAACCACTTCTTCCAACTGTGCACCTGCTATGCACGGTTTGTTCTTCCATTGCAGGCAATTCGGCTTGATATGCCCGACCTGTCCACACTCATAGCATGTTATCTCTGTGCTACGTCCTTGACCCCCTGAACCTCCATAAGGTTTTTGCAAAGGACGTGAAGCGACGATCGCTCCAGCTCTTTGCATAGCCTGTACCCCTGCTTGGGGTATACTCGGCCTCGTTTTGGCTTGAGGTCGAGCGTTAGGCGGACAATATATTGTCTGCTTTGCAGTAGGATGGCTTCCTGTGTTGAGAGCTCGGGACGAGCTCAGCCCAGCCTGATTTCGACTAATTGTCGACGTTGGCTTTGCCTGTGGCGCATGCGCGCTGCTAGATTCCGTTCTTCGCGACCCGATGTCATATATTGAGACGCATCCTCTACTGCCTTTGCGGCTTCATATAATTCAGTCATTGCACTGAATTCTGTTGTATATCCTAATTTTAAGACTTCATGATGCAGTGCTTCTCTAAGCGCTGCTACGAACCGTTTGCGGATTGTATACTCATCTGGCAGATGTATCATCCACGCCACGTACTTTGTAATATCGTTCAGTAATTCTTGAACGGTTCTGGTCCCTTGCATAATTGTATCGAACTTATTTGATGCATGCCTGTGCGTGAGTGCGTGAAGGAATCACTGTTGTAACCCAGCGATTGCACTTTCCAAGGTCCAGTCAATTACGACTCGATCATGACGCTCGATATTTCGAGCGTACCACTCCAATGCTTTGCCCTTGAGGCACGTGCCTAAATAATTTAATTGGAGTTTCATGCTGGATGGTCACAATAGACCATTCATGCCTGATCATCTCAGGATCCCTGAGATGAAGTTCTCAAATTCTTCGAGATCCGCTTTCCCAGCATATTCTGCTGGGTGAGGGAGTTTTACTCCAGCTTTGGCAAGCATGGATTTGTCTGGCTCGCTGTCCTTGTGTTTCTCAAGGGCAGCTCGCACCATCTTTGCAACTCCATCTACATATGCAGACGGATTTCCTCCTGCCTCCTGAATCCTTCGTTCAGGATCCATGACTGCCAGTGATACCGCACATGGTATCACTTGTATCTTCTTGTGCGGCTGGGGAACATGAGTATTCACATCCTGCTGCACTGGTGTATTGACGATGTCTTTGTCGATCTGATACAACGGTCGACATTTGTCAGCCGTTAGAAACACATCCCTCAGTCTATAGCTGCTACTGAGGGCAGATTGAGCTACTCTTGCAGACTCAATTAGTTTATCGAAGGCCTTGCCTTCGATCCCCACAGTATATGCTTCTTCAACTAATTTATCTGCATGTTTAGCACGGACCTCTAGCGCACAGTGCTTCTGTCGCGCTGCTTTTTGTTTGATCCTATCCCAGTGATCGAACTCGCGTTCAAGACTAACATGAATGCTAGTCGTGGTACTGATGCTATTGGTGTCAGACTTCATCATCTCCCACAGTGACTGTTGGGTCACTGCTTTGAGCACTTCTTGCTCATTATAAGTTTTTTTTTATCTGCGAATTCCTTCATGGATATTTTCTCTATCACAAGCCTCTAGCTCACGATCTGTCTCTTCCTCAGTACTCCAGCGCATACTACCGCTGTCTTGTTCTATCATAACACTAGGTTCTCAAGGACCAATCCTAGTGCTCGGCCCAGATGGAGGTGGCATCCTCTGTCTGTCTCACTTCCTGTGAGCCTTTTCTGCCTCACGGTCTACTTCATGATCCCTATTGGGATTGTTGCCACGCTCAGGGGCCTTTCCTCGCAAAGGTCCCTGTACTTCCTCCTCCAAGGACTGTATTAACAGTTCCATACCATCTCCTAATGCTTGGAGTTGATTTGTGGCTTCATCTGCTGCACGAGCTGCCTCAGCCGCTCGTTGGCTCACTTCCCACGTAGTGCCTATGTTTTTACGGCTCTCTTTGAGGGCCGTAATCATCTGGGCAATATGTCCAGTTGTACATTCGTATTGCCGGGTTTCTTCATCCCAGCACACCAACCCCTGCTCTATCATCCCTGTTTGGGACGGTGAACTTCGTGATTTGCGATGTTCTTGGACATGCAGGAGCTGTGACATTCACAACCCCAGTGAATTGTCCATGTCGCTCATCGGCGGCTCTCTCAACTCATCGAGAGACAATCGTAACTTTGACCTAGTCGAAGTTTTCTTCTTTCTCTTAACGGGCGATCTCTCGTCCATTTCTGATTCCTCCAGTGCAGATCTTCTTGGATCCGCCGATAGTCGCTTTCAACTCCTAGAGTCGGAAACTATGGGCGTCGTAGCTTTACAAGGACTAGTTTCCCTCATTGGTGTTCCTGTCCGCCTGTCCACATCATGGGCAGACTCAGTTCTCCTGTCTGGGCCCTTGGTTGCAGCTCCAGACGTATCTGGATCCTCTCCGGATCTAGATGTTTGGCTTCGATTCCTTATCGATGCCATAGATCTACAATCTATCAGCCACACTATGGCATTCTTCTATTGAATTTAGAAGAATAAACAGCAAACGTCTGTTTACTGTTTCCAAAGATTCTGGCGAGTGTTAAACTCATCAGTTTCTGGGTAACCAAAGATCGGTTGATCTTTTCTTTATCGCAGTGCTGCCAATAGGATTGGCAGTCAAAAAAGTGTAAGAGCCTTACTGTTTCACACTAACAGACTGAGCCAATAATTGTATTGGTGTCTGTGATGGTGTGGTTTTCAAGTAAAAAAGGTATCTTATGTAATCTACTTGTGGACAACTGTATAGTTGTCCACTATCTACAGGTGCCCCTTGTGGGCGGCTTATATAATACAAACCCCATAAGTCACTCTGGTGACTTATATGTCCTAAATAGTAGCATATATGCTACTGTAAGAATCTACATTCTTACACCTGTGTAGCTAGCAGCTGATGTCAGACTATCAAATCCATACATCTGGTCAGTTTTTCTCTCCAAACCACATTGGTTGTTCCACCTGCGAGGTCCTGGCCAAAATCGGCATCACTGGGTCCAGCATATTGTGATAAAGATGACAGCCAAGGGTCCAAAGACTTGTTGTGTGAATGATTCTGGATCATTGCCATGCGCCACTCATGCTCTCTGGCTTGGTCCTGTTCTTTTGCCTTGTGCTCCAATTCCATCTTCTGTGTCTTTAGTTGAATCTTGGCCATTCTCTCCTGAAAATTGTTCTGCTGCCTGGCAGTCAGTCGCTTGGTTTCCACAAGCTCCACATCTCCAAGCACCTCATTCACATCACGCTTATGACTGGACTGCTGGCCAATTTTGCCTGCCAAAGGCTTGGCCCCCCTGGGTGTACCTCAGAGAGATCTTTGAACCTGCCTTGCCCTTAGGACCTCACCGCTGTGCTGGTTGGGGTGAGGGCAACATGGAAGCTGTGCCATTGCCCCTGAGCTTTTGAGCCTTTTGCCTCTCCAGCTCCGCAATGCAGGGTGATCACTTGATAGGGGAGCTCTGGACATGGGTTAGATAATCGGTGGCTGTATCCCTGGAATAGACACATACAGCCTCAGCTCCAGTCATGCTGGTTCTATCTCCTTCATTCTCAGATCCATATACCCACTCTGGTGAATACCGTGTTTTATCCTGGGATTCAGGCATATCCTCAATCCTACTCCCAACACCATCCTCATCTACTATGCCCTCTGCACTCTTGTTATCCTTTCCCCAGAGCCCTGCCGCAATCTCGTCATGCTTCAAACCAGGTTCTGCCCCTGTTACTCCAATGGGGTTATAGTTAGGAAGCTCTTGCCACAGTGCATGCAACCGATCCCAGTATTCAAATACAGACCGAATTCAGTCTACAATTACAAGTCTAAGATCACGCATGAAGGAAAAATAATGTACTAACCTATCTCATTTTCAATTTGACTTCCACTAGTAACATCCTTTGGCTGCAGACCTGACCCTGTCTCCCCCAGCTCATGACAGAAGCACTGGTACTTTTTCTTGAGTCTGGACAGCCAGGTTGGCACAAGTCAAAACTGAAGATAATGGACTTACCGCATGAGCTGGCCACCCACAGACTTGGCGTAGTGTTGTTTGTCAGCAACATATGACTTCCAGAGCATCTCATCACCCTCATTTGCATCATCAAAGATCCATGAAGCCAAAGTTGCATGGGCGACTGTTTTTTGATCTTTGGATTGATATTTCTTTTGTCCTTCAGCATTGGCCTCTTTTGTAGCATCCAAGAACAGTTTCTGCCAGAAATCTGGATGTTCCTCAAGGTAGTCAATGAGCCACCATGTCCATGCTGGGTTGTGAGCCCATGGTATCTCCACAGCACACTCTTTTCAACCTGTCTTCTTCTGCTTCTTCAGATCGGTATCATCCCCCTCATCATCATCAGACATGTCACTTTCGAGCACAGCAGGTCCAGTATTTGGATGTAGCTTTTGGAGGAGGTTTTGCCTTGGTCATGGCCAACCCAGCAGTATCAGTGGTGAGATAGACAAACATATTTTATTTTTGTTTTGTAAAATTTAAGTCAGCTCATGGCCGGCTGAGCCCATGCTGGAATTCATTCAAGAATTCCTGAGCGAATTCACTGCAAAAGCAGCCCTGGGACTGCTTTCACAAAAGTCACGAATTTATGAATTCCCAGAAATCACATTGGAATTCATCAATCGATTTCAAAACAAGTTCAAGGCAAATTCACTGGGAATTCGCTAACATGAAACACCCTATTGAAGAATCGGTTTTGCTAACTTCCGCTTAAGCGCCCATTAACCCTAACCATTCGCTGATGTAATGGGCGCTTACACTTAGCAGCATCTGAATGTCGCCTACCTTACTGGGTAACCCAAGGGATATCTATTTGCATCTTCCACTGCAATGTATTCGACTGTGTTTGGATATGATTTGAAAAATAACCAAACCAGGAATTAGCTTACCAATTGTTGGCAGTCTCATGCCATAGGCTGAGCTCAAATGGCCTTGTCACAACACACCATTCACTCCAGTATAACAATGGAGGATCCCTTCCAGCCTTTCAGCAATGACAAAGATGATGATGACGATGAACTTAGGATGATCTCTTCCTTGCCTCAGGCCACCGACAATGCTCCATTAAACCTAGTGCCCAGGCTTGTCGCACAGGCAGTCCTTCTTTATGCAACCCCACTCTACAACAAAACACCGTACCACACTTCTGCCCTTTCCGGATACGCCTGGGTCCAAGAACTTATCCATGGACACCCCAAATGAATACGCTGCAAACCCGGGGTACACAAATCGGTATTTCACCTCCTGGTCGCAACTCTTCAAAGATTCAGCTGTTCACATTCACGCCATGTTACAATAGAGGAACAGCTGGCCATTTTTCTCTACACCTGTGTGACAGGTTTGACCTTGCGGCACGTTAGGGAGAGATTGCAGCAGTCTAATGAGACCATAGCCAAGTATTTTGTCAAATTGCTCAAATTTTTTGCTACTGCCCCATTCTATAGCAGCTATGTTCATCTCCCAAATGAAGATGACCCTGTTCCCCCATACATTCATGACAATCCCAAATTTTATCCATTCTTTGAAGGTGTGATCGGTGCTATGGATGGTATGCACATTGCGTGCACCCCACTGGCAGCGGAACAAGATATCATTCGTGATCGGAAAGGAGAACTCAGTCAAAACTGCTCGGCAGCATGCTCTTTCGATATGAAATTCATCTATATCTACAGCGGATGGGAAGGATCGGCTGCCGATTCAACAATGTTCTACAATGCACGAATAAATGATCTCTTCATACCACGTGGCAAATACTACTTGGCTGACGCAGGCTTTCCTTCTTGCAACTCTCTGTTGGTACCTTACCGGGGTGTGCGGTATCATCTTGCTGAGTGGGGGCGTGCTGATTTGCGGTGAGTGAACGCCTGTGATATTTTGCCTAGACTGACCATTTCTGCAGGCCAAACAACCCCCAAGAACTTTACAATTTACATCATGCATTGGCATGGAATGTTGTGGAACATATATTTGGGGTGCTCAAAGCTCATTTCAGGATTCTAATATCTGCACCACATTATGACCTTGACTTGCAAGCACTGGTGCCAGTGGCACTTGCAGCAGTGCACAACTTCATACGGGAGCACAACCCTGATGACGTGAGAGAGTTGCAGGATGAAATAGAGGGGGATCCTAGGCCTGGTGCAGTGAACAGTGAGCTGGCGCTTGGCCTCCCTCAAGCACCAGAGAGGAGGCTCGCTCAAAACTGCTGTGATTGCATTGTGCACGACATGTGGGTTCAATATCAGGAAACCCTGCAAAGGAGGGGTGCTTAGTTGTTTGTCTGTTTTTTACTATGAACAATACTACTATTTTGTCAAATTTTGTCTGAATGTGAAAGAAATAATATTGATAAAAGCCATAGTATTGCTTGTCAAACATTGGATTGTACATGAAGAAGCCTCCTACACTGGATTTGTTGTTCCACTTCCAGACCCCCTTCATACCCTAAAACCAAGGTTTTGGAGGCATTGGGCAATCCACAGTTGGCGCACATCAGGCAACATTTCACAAAACATTGTCGCCAAACTTGTGTCCCACCTGAATTCTTCACAGAGGGTGAGCTTCTGCTCCATAGTTAATTCATGTTCCATTTGCATGATCTTCAGTGCCGAACTAAAGCGGCCCTCAGGGGAACGCTGCAACTCCAGCATCCAAATATCATTTGCCTTATCTTGGAGGTGTTCCTGGATGCACAGCTTCTCACCAATCACACGAGTGTGGTCAGCTTGTATGTGAACCTGGTCAAACTGTAGACGAACTTGAGTGGCCTGGTGCTGGCTGGAATCTGTCTGCACATCTGCAAGCCGTGTGAGGCCATCGCCTATGGTGGACAAAGCCGATACTCCTGTCATATGAATTTTCTTGCTTGCTGTCACACTGCCGCTCTCACTTCCTTGAATATTACTCGCATGATGCTTTGCGCTTGAGGTCACACTGCCGCCATCATATGATGCACCAGGGGTATTCCTGGTAAGGAACTCCCGGGCAGAAGCCGAAGGAGATGATAAGGGCAAGTTTCCTACATTTCCAGAAGGTGCAAGTTGGGGGGGAATGCCAGGTGAGCTAGGTGTGCCAGGAGCCAAAGTGGTGGAGGGAATAGCAGAGGAGGGAATACTGAAAGTGAAGGGATGCGCAACAGAGGGGGGGAATGCTCCAATGACAGAGGAGGGTGCTCTGATTACTGAGGAGGGGGGTCCATAGGCAGAGGGAGGGCTGCGATGCCCAATGGACTCTTCTGCGTCTGACTGGGCCTGTGGATCACTGTCCACATCGGTGTCCATCCATGTGGCACATATTTCCTGTGCACCCAGCATGTTGAACCTTGAGCCCCTTTCCATCCCCCTTGCCTCCCCATTCCCTGACCCATATTCTAAATTCGAGGGCCTGTACGCATGCATGCCCCTAGCGGCACTGGGCATGAGTTCACTCATGAGTTCGAAGCATGGAAAACCTGTCTTGCCCACCCTGCTCGCTTCGCGATTGTTCTTGAAATTAGAGACCGTGTTAGCTAGAATGAAAGATACAATATGGTTAAGCTTACCAGCGCAAAATCTTTCCACATGGAATTATCCCCTTCAACAACTCCTGAGTCATCTAGAAATGTCAAGCCTGACAGTTGCTTCAGCTTGAGGGCACAGTTGTATTCTTTACGGAGCTACTCGCATATGAATGTCAGCTCCAAGCACACATACCATGGCAAAACGTACAGACCTTCACCCATCGCATCTTACAAGCCTCCAAACTCTTGATTCCCCCAGAGAAAGAACAGTCCATCATGGCCTTCGAGACAGCTACCCATGTAGTTTTGTTGAAATTTCCACCTTCACCTGCCTCAGCTTTATGATCGATGAGTAGACAGATCAGAGCACATTCATCTTCTGGTGTCCAAATAGCCTTCTCCTTCCTGGTGGGTGGAACACTGGAAATAGAGGTGGGAGGTGTTAGTCCATGGTTGTTTCCAGGAGGGCTTTGGAAGTGTCGCGTTTGCATGGTGCTGTCCAGGATCCTAAGGTGAAGTTCCGGTGTGCTGTGACAAGGTCGTTTGAGCTCAGCCTACGGCATGAGACCACCGACGATTGGTAAGCTAATTCCTGGTTCGGTTATTTTTCAAAATCATATCCGAACACAGCCTAAAGGTTCTATTCCAGATGAGTAATATAGAAACCATACCCAAGCAATGTAAAAGATACAAATTGGGTTGGAGTTGGGGGGCAGGGGAGAGAGCATCAGGATTGGTGTCATTTAAATAAATGCAAGGAAAAGGGACATGATGGGATGTGGATGTACGTAAAAGACAGAAAGAGACAGATGCAACTCAAGGACAGCTCCAGATGATACATCCAGCTAACCAACCAATCAAGAAAGATAAAAGTCCGATCACCGATATGGATACGGCCGCGCATACCGCCCGCCCGCTGCAACAGACCCCGGACGGCTAGGATCATCAAGCTCAAGCCGGCCCATGATTTCGTCTGATCCGCTCGCCGTCGACCCCGTTCTACGGTGCGCTACACCCGCATTAGCACCGATACCAGTACCTGTTGTGGAGGAACCTGAACCCGAGTCGAATAGGGCGAGCGTGGGGCGTAGGGGGCTCCCGCGCACGGGAGAGTCGGGGAGTCGGGTGTACTCCGTGCCTAAGGGAGAGTCGGGGGGCAGGGCTCTTCCTGTATTTGCGGGGGAGCGGCTGGCAGGCGAGTCGAGGCGGAAGCCACGCAGACTTGCCGGAGACCGTGGTGAGCGCGAGAAAGGTTCTGGTGGTGCGATGCCTGCGGAGGCCGATTGGGAGCCAGACGATGAAGAGCCTCCCACACTGGTCTCTATAGGGCGGGAGTACGTAAGCACAAGCTCAGGGGAGGTGGTGCACTGACCGATGATTGGGGTACGTCCCGTGATGATTCGTCTCCGCGGCCGACCCTCGAGACCCGCCAGACTGAGTACGAACGCATCGTTCATTCGCTTCAACTGTGAGTCAACGTGGTCTCTGTACTTCCTTGGCTGGGGGGAGCCTGCGTCACTCCCTCCCAATGCACTCCCCCCAACCTCAATTATCTCGTTTGTCTGGCGAGCTTTCCCCGTCTCACTTCTAGTCCCGCTTGCCATCCGCGGTGCGTACTCTCCACCCACTCTGCACATGGATTCCTGACTTCTCGGCTCTTGCATTCGCTCCACCATAGCACCCTCCGCTGTCTGCTCTGTCCAGGGCCGTTCTCCCGTCTCAGTCTGCTCAGACATTTCCCGCACAACTCCACGTTTCACGCTCAGCGGTGCCCGAGCATCAATAGCCTGAACAAACGCCGATATATCATCGTCATCTGTTGCAGTACTTAGAAAAGACGCGCTCTGTGAGGACAGCAGATCAGTAGGGAATTGATGAATAGCAGGAAATGAAAAAATAAAGGCGAATGGTATGAGACAGTAAAAGAAGATCATCTGCAAGGAAGTGCGCAAAACCTACCTCGGGCCTCTCCCGCTCATCACTGCGCTTTCCAGGACTTCCATCACTACCACCCCCACTAGAAGCTGCATATCGATACCCAAAACTACTCGAAAATCGTCTCCCCGCTGGCGGTTTATCCGTCGGAGGTGACGGTCGTGTGCTAGGGGGACGCATGCTCATCGGGGACGGTGGATATGTGGGCGAGATTGGCGGGCGTGCTGAGGGCGAAGACGATAACAGCGGCACCCGTAGAGACGGTGAGGCTGAAGGTGGCGGGCGTGGCGACGACGACAACGGCACCGACACTGTCGGACGCGACGGCAAACTCGGGCCACCACCTGAACCAGACAGTGGGGAGTGTCTCAGACTCGATGACGCGGCCGAGTGTGAATGAAGGGACGGTGAACCTCCAGATGAGAGTGTTGCAGATTTGAAGGGATGAATCGCATTGATCGACGGGCGTCTAATAGGCAGAGGTTCGGGAGAGGCGCCCGAAGCTTCTGGGAGGGCATGAAGCAGAGACTTGGGACTGCCACTGCTGGCGGGAGAATCGGGACCGGGAACTACAGGAATACCACTGAGCAGCGAGACAGGTCTTGAGCTACTGCCGCCGGAGTTGCCAGAGTTACGAGAGGATCCGCTAACGGCACGCGCGAGAGGCGCGGCAGGAGGGCCGCGCAGCGGCGCTGGATGCGCAGGTAGGACGAAGCGGTCTGCGTAGCTGGGCACGGGTGGGGAGCGTGGAAGGCTGGCGCGCATAGGAGAGCCGCTGGCGGAGCTCTGCTGGCGTGCTGCAAGGGTGGGCGTGAAAGATTCGTCGTCCTGAGAGAGAAAGCCGGAAGAAAGGAGTGATTCGAGGGTGTCGATGTGGAAGAGTGGAGAAAGTAGAAAAGTTGTACTGATGCTGAGTGTCCCAAGCGGGTGCGCTACGGGTGGAAACGCGTGGCTTGATGTGGGTAAAGGGGAAGCAGATGTGGAAAGCGGGGTGCCTGGATATTACCATAAGCACACGAGTCAGAATGCACAGTAACCACGTACCGAATCCGAGCATGCGGTCTCCGTTGGTAGAATTCGCCACACGCACCTGGATCGCGAGGCTGCTGGATTCAGGACGGCGAAGCTTCCTGAAAAGCCTCCAAGCAGGCAGGACGCGGAGCAAGGTGAACATACTCCGGAAGACAGAGATGCTCTGCTTATACACGCTAGATAGTGCAATATCCGGGCGGTCATCATCATACGTCCTTCCAGGATTAAACACAACGACCCATGACTCAAGGAGAACATGACTCGGCGTGGGGTCCACACGAGCACGAGTGGCAGTAGCGTCAGACAGAACCAAAACTTGGTTGGTTGCTAACTCTGGAACTGATAGGAGCACTTGGAGTTCAAATGGTGGCAGAGACGAGGACGAAGACGACAGTGTGCGGTAGAGGCGTAGGTGGTCGCGGAACTGGTCTGTGTCTGGAGTCTCGAGGTTGAACTATACAGAAGAAACCGTGAGTATGATATATTAGAGTATTCCCGACATGTTAACTTACCCATTTGTCGACTCTGGATTGTGGAAGATGTGGGATTGCGCGAGCATGGTGCAGGAGGAGTGCAAACTTGCTGAAGAACTTGTGAGCAATCTGGTCAGCCTTGGATGAGGAGTCATTAGTGGTAGGAAGTGACATTGGAATAGCTATGAAAGGAATATATCAGCAGCGCATTATTATCTAAAGCATGTATCCAAGATGTGGCGAGGTCGATGGAGGCAGTGAGCACGCCAAACACGCGTTATCGCTTGTGACGCCACCCCTAGCTCGTGGGAACATAATGTTATCCGTGAGAATATTTGCTCTACGTGTGAAGACTGGGAAATCTTACCTTTTGTGTCCTCCATGCAGAGCTTCTGACTTGATAACTATCTACTTCTTTCCAAACAATCGGATTGTTAATTAAATCTACAACAACTTGGTGAGGCATTCACCTTAGACTTTGACCGGCAGAATCCAGCTACGTAAGGCGTAAATTAGTCGCCGAGACAACTGTTACTGCAGTCAAAGCGCCAAGTGTATCTTGAAGATACTTAGACGGACAGCGGCCATTCCATTCAATGCTATTCCCTATTACACGAATATATTGAGTGTAATATCAACACCTTCACCATCTTTCACAGAAGCGACAACACTATTCCAGGTGTGTACTAGTAACTAGTAACTACTAGTGACGTACAGGGAAAGTGCTTATAATTTCCGAGTAGAACAGATTCCTGCGAGCACCCATCTAAGCAGTTACGGTTGTGACGGGGCGATAGGGGATGGTCATGGCATAGTGATGTCGGAACCCGTATTGAATTTTTACGTTTCTCGACCGTATGCATGTCTTATATGAATGCGGTATTTTACAGGCATTCGAAACTCCCAGTAAAAATTTTCTGAGTTCTGCACTGCACAACTTGCGAAATGAAGCTACCCCGGCCTATTTATCCCGGCCTCGAGACTTCGGTTTGAATGGATTCCTGCGTCCTACAGCTCTCTTCAACGATGATAAACCTTTATTTCTACTCCGGTTTCACGATTTTTCACGATGGAGAGAAACTATGACTCATCTTGTGAATCGTACCTTCCCTATGAAAGCTTAACCCTCGATTGACACATAATATAGCTTTTCATGTGGTCGTTATGGCGCGGTTGGATGAATTTTGGATGTTCATGTTTTCCTGACGCTGTTTATTAAGCATAAGTCCGTCTTCGCAATTTTTCTTGCTTCAAGCCATCAGAACTTCCTTCGTGTTGTCATTATGTGGCAAGTTTGCACAAAGCTATCGAGCATGAGTTTCACTTATTTTTGATCTAACGCTTACCAATCCCAGTCCGAGAGCCTTTAACTTTGCCGTGGTGCGAAAACTAGAGCTCGACACCGCGGACATCCTATTCCAACTTTGGACCTGCTAATTGAGCCATTACCTTATAAATGAACCCACGAATATGATCACGGATTTCATCCAAATGCCTGGCTCCAACCATCGTGATAAAAGATAAAAGAGATTCCAGACCTTTGAGGCCAAGACGCATATCAAGGCTTCTACGATAATCCAACTTATGAGCAGGATATGCCAGTGCTTAACCTTCAAATGTATTGACCAAGGTGCGTTATTTAGTTTCCTTGTTCAATTTTTGGGGGTGCTGTTGAACCGCTTTGTACAAAAGTTGACGTAACACTCAACTGGAGATACACTGAATATGCTACGGGATTGGGGCCATACGCTAGATGTTGCTATTGCTCCTAGCAACAGTCAATTTTTTTTTCAGGTTAGGTCGGGGGATACTAAGCCCTATCATCACTTTTGCATTAGTCCATCTCGCATGTTTCAGTGCCGTCCTGCAACAACAATCACCGTAAGGGCGCCAAAAGTTTCTCCAAAGTTCACAATATCATTTAGAAACTGTTCTAAACAGCTGCTACGAAGCGATTTACAGAGTATTCGGTATCATCGACTTTCAAACAGGACCAACAAACGAAGCATAGCTGAGGTTTCCGGAATCATTGTCTGCCATCTGTCATCAATGATTACGGGTTCTTCATGCATCTAGATGCCCCTTCAATCCTTCAATCCTTCTCTTCTGATTCCGCCCCCTTCACACCTTCTCGATGCCTTCAACGCTCGTGGAAACATATCAGCAATATTGCTCTCTATTGTTCTTTTTTTAAATGACAAAAACATCCAGGTCCCGTACCATCATGTTTCCATGAGATTTGGAGGTCAGCATGAGGAATACATTTTCTGCGCATCTCATTCAATGTAGGAGCTTCGGACCGCTTCTGTTTCAAATACTAGTACAGCCTCATCCTGCAGACTTCGCCCTTCATCTTCGAAATTTACAATCAACCTCGCTGTACACCGACTAGGGTAAGGATTTCACTTTGTAGTAAGGAATTGTTACTCATGCAGAGTTAACGAGGGTTTACATTTCGCCACCACCGCTGCGCGTTTCACGCAACAACCTGACCGAGAAGTTGGAAAACTATTGTTTTGCACAGAAATTCGGTTTTGAAGCTTCGTGATGGTTCGAAGCGCTATTGAGTTCGATACTGCGCATCCCGCTATGAGATCACCGCTTGTATCGCCAGGATTTTGTTACAGCCCAACTAAACCAATCCGCGCTCCAGTTCTGAACAGGCTGAAATTTCTCTCCATACCTCTCAATTCCTAACAACAGCTAGCCAGGGTAGGTGCTATGGTTCAACGTTCAGGTCTTCCGCTGAATTGTAGTTGCTTTTCAATATAATGACGCTTAACTGTCGAAGCCTCCACGAGATGGTCCGTCTGTCACAGTTCCCATAAATATGCAACCCAACTAGATTGGGATTGACAGCCAACAGTGCCTGTCAGTTGACATACGGCGACCATCGAGACCTTGTCTTCTTTGAGCCGCGCCAGTCCAATAATTCACTTCCATTGGAAACTTTGGCCCGCGAGCTTAATCACAAATCCAAAGGTGGTAGGTTCTTAGGAGGCCGTGATTCGCTATGTCGATCTTGAATCGTAGGCACTTGTGCGTTTTCGTATTACAATGTCTTCTTATTCACCTTGTGATCCGATTCTTTTGAAAACTTTTATTGTCATTAGTATTTAGCCACTGGTTGATGGTAGTGCACGCATGAGGACCGTGAATAGCTGTTGGTGCGGATATCGGTACATGTGCACATTTATGCCTTCCAGAGACCTGGACACTGACATACTACCTTTGTTAGTCGTGTCGATATCTATGCCTCTCATTGTTAAATCGGACGGCCTTTCTAATATGAAAATGTATGCGGTAAGGCTTAACGCAGGCACATCAAAATGTTCTCGAACGTTTCAGTCAGGCTGGTCCTCTGAACTTCAAAGGAAATCGAAGGACGCAAACCTACTGCTGCATGCATATCATGCGTTCATCGTGTGTCATTGAACCCCTCACCCAGATCCACAGCGCAGCACATCACTTAACATCTCTCATGAACCATATCGAACCATCCACCTTGCCCGAATCGCATGAAGCCCTGCCCAATTCGTATTGACGTGTTCTCGTCAAATTACTGATATGCGGCATGTACGACCCATTGGACCTGGACTTATTCAGTATATATACACTTCATTTGAATCCATTTCGGGCCTCCTGCTTCTGACCTAGCACTACGCTCACAGGTCGTCCGAATAAGTAGGAATCGGTCGAGCTCTCGTGACTTCAGGACAGGAAGTACGGCTTACGTGCACGCACGCAGGATCCGACCCGCACAATTAATATTAGTCCAGTGGATCTGGTTTGGATGTGCGCGGTAATGCACACTCACTGCCTCTTGGGAGTACATCCTCCACATGAGGATGTATGGGAGCTTCTCTACCATGCACCGCAAATTCCAGGAATAGGAAAAGAGCTTCCAAGGGCACGAGCGCTGCCAATGGCCAAGCATGACTCCGCCTCACGGAGAACTCGGACATGATCATGGTAATGCAAGCTCGTATACACGAACTGCATGACAGATGTTGCTTCAGATGCAAATTGTTGGTGTACGTGCGAGCCTGACGCCTGAACATTTCAAGTCCTTGGCTCTGTTTGACGTGAGAACTGTGTATTTAATCAGCGAATATTAATGGATGGACCTGGCCTGAGATGAATTTGGGAGTCAGCTGAGTTCAGTGTGAATTTAATACGGCCCCCGCATTTGCGCAGGTGATCAGGCTTCCACGATGGTCTGGAGCGTACATAGATCTGAATCTTTGGAATTCTGTTCCAGTGACATTGAGAGTCTGAGGTCGATGGCGGACTAGGCTGTGTGCGTTTGACACAGAGTCGCGCTAGCTGCGCTTCAATTTAATTTAAAGTCACGCGTTTATTGTGAACTAACTCAGCAACATATTGGAATTTAATGCATGCATGCATATATCAGTCGAGGTACTCAACGGACGGATTCGGAATTGGCAAATGCGGATGAACCACTGCAAAACCAGGCTCATGTCGCCGAAGAGCCGCCTCAGCACTGGCATTGCCCAAGGCTCCCTCGACAATTACAAATTCCCAATTAACAGAACGGGCCCAGTAGCAGAAGACCTTTTGGTGAGAATTATTAGCTCTCAGTGTCGAAATCTGACCTTCAATTCGCAGTTCGCCCCGAGGCTCACGCGCCCCGAGGAGCTGCCTCAGGAATCAAAATTGCGACCGCCGTGGCAACGGCAAATCCCCAGTCGGCTGTATGCTACAAGTACCACGCTGTTTAGTGCCAGTGCCAATGCCAACGTCAGCCAGTCAAGTCCCCCCAATTCTAAATCCTCATGAAGCCGCCGGCGCTCGCATCCATAAACCCCAATTGGCAGCAGCACAAGACGAAATCCGTGTCTTCGTGCCAAAAACCTTCGCAGAAGTCCAACCTCTGTGAATGAGATCTCATGGTCTCATGGCGCGAAACTCTTCGATGACACCTCGGCATCCTTGGTGCGTGAAAAGCAAAGCAAATAGGCTCTTCACCAAGGGCCCATAGGCTCATACGCCATGTTAAATCAAAGCCGTACAAGGTATGACACGTGTCGCAGTGAATTTGCCTGATTTCTGTTTGCAGGGCGCGGTATTGTGGCGATGGCATCATGGAGGTAGATTAACACTGGGCAGTCTCGAGTTCGCGTCCGCATCTGGATTCAAGTTTGGATTTGAGATCAAGACGCAAGGGCTCAAGCCAGGTTTGTTACCGACCCATAGTAGGGGTTAGATTCATGGTGCCCCACACGCATCTCCCAATTGGGGACGCGGGTTCCTCAACTCAGACTCGAACCCCCACTCTCTCATGTCCGTGGTTCGCGTTCGGTCTTCGCGTTCGGATCCCTATCCTTTAATAACATTGATGCTGTGATAGGCGCTATTGCGGTCGAACTAGACGCGCCTACATTCGGATGCGGAGAGTTCGAGCCCAAGCAAACGTAGGAAGACAGAAACAAGGAGATGCGCAGTCACCGTCACCCACCCACCCACCAAGCACTAGTGACGAAACTAGAAACAACAGGGACGAGTCTGCACATCCTAGTCCCACCGTGACCTCCTCAAGTCGTCAATAAATAAGGAAAATAATATTCCTACAATTCGGGGATTCGACCCAAATGTACGACGGACTGGCCCGGTCGTCTAATAGATCCCCGGCGAAGCGAGATAATACTACCATGGGCATAAATGAAATCTGGGACCGTCGAAGCGTCGAGGTTCTGTCTTCGCCCGATTAGCATCGGCCAATTAGGACGGTACGCGTCATACCAATGTCGGGATCCCTAGGCCCATGCCTGCCCGTTGTTGTTGTCGTGCCCGTTATAATTACCTGAATGATTAGCATTGCAAGTGGGAATCGGTGTGCGTACTTGCCTGCATCTCATACATAATACGTACGGTATGCTGCTGATAGAGAGAAACCATTGTAATTAATTCCAACGGACCGTACCGAGGATCTTGGGTATCTCGAACTTCGGAATCACTCTGGCAATCCATCTTCGCGTCCCGGGCCCTCAACGCATACCAACCCGTCAATCTGATTGAGATTCCGAGACCAAGACTGCTTCGAATTCCGCGGCATACATGAATTAGGGCCACAGGCTTATGCCAGCCGCAGTGGCGACAGAGTAGCAGCAGGAATTGAACGCTAAAAAGTCTGAACCTGAGATAAGTATCAGATTACCGTTGGTGACTGACCTCGGAATCGTGACTGTGACCGTGACTAGGTCTTGTGCACTGGCGTGGCGCTGCGTGGCGTCGTTGCGCTGGCGATGATACACGCTACACTATAAAGGTTAAAGCCTAAAGACTAGACTCTACTTCGAATACATAGAACGTTAGAGTTCTACTTAAGATTGCTAGAAGTTGAGAATTTGAGGTGAGTAGTATCGTTGAGGGATTCCAGGAGTAAGACTTTGGCTTGTTCGATGTCGATATTCGAATTCAGGTCACGGTTCCTGTACGTATGTACCCCGTGTCGAGTTCCCTTCAGGACCCGGGCGCAACGTTTCCCCGCATCTGACTTCATAGTTGAGATATAGGCCTGTGAGTTCGGTCAAAGGTATCATATTTAGACTAACCTACCAGTGGTTATTAATGTTTTAACTTCTTTCTCTATCCTATAGAGGGTTTCAACGACCCCGTGACCATGACGAGCTTGGGGAGTGCGTTGCGATTAGGTTTGGCATACATAGTCGCTGCTAACACCAAGAATGTATTGGCTAGGATCACTGGCCCAGGGCGAGGACAAAGAATTCCAAATATTCAGGCTTTTCCCGTGCAACAGATATGCGTTCAAGATCTCCACCAAACATCACTACCATAGCACAACATGCGCTTCATAAATCAACCTCTACCAGCCTCTACTATACCCACGTCAAAGATTTACCACGCTGAAAAATATATAAACGGTGAGAAATCGATGTACAGCTTGTTTGTCTTCCGTCTCCTGTGCTATAGACCCGGGCCGATTACACCCGAACCACACCCGTGGCGCTGATTTAGCCTTAGCAGGCAATATTGACTTTTAGACCTCGATTTCAAACCTCCTATTTTTAGTTCCACATTATGTTTTTTGTCCCCATTTGCGGTACCGACGTGCGTCCGTGCATATACGTAGTCAATACTTAGTTGCTTGCGGCCGACGCGGACCTATACTGAACCACCCCCCAGCTGGGATTCAATGAGATTCCATTGTCGTCTAAGCTTTCAAAGCAAGATCTAGTGTGGGTACGCTGCACAGGGGATAATTATGAATTCTAATGAGATTGGGGTTGAGGCTGAGAGTAGTGAGTACATGTACATTTGGTCATGCTTCCGTCTGGTCATTTACTTAGGAGATTCAACAATATGGACTCGTGACTGCAGTGTCGTTCTTTTGAGTACACGCTAGTGCACGGAGAAGAAACCAATTTGCTAAAGACACGTTCTAGAGATTTGATCATGCACGAACGTCAGATTCAAAGATTTGGGGCGTACCTCCGGAGATTCCACCTAAAGCGGCACTGCGTTCTAGGCTCATGGCGGAGATGCACTGGATGTTTGCTAAAGTAGTGATAACTCCCCTTCCTCCACGACACCCTCAATTATATCGACGATAAGCAAACGACTAAGCCAAGGAAGGAATAAAGGAAACAGTCCAGCTGAGTGCAATGCGACTTTGAATCCCGGACCGGGACCAAAAAGGGCTGCAGAAGCCCACGGGAGAAATTCAAGACGAGGGATTAGGAATGAGAAGTATAGTGAGCGAGATGACTGCCGTGCGGATAGAAGTTGCGGGACAATAGAGGATACGCGAGTGAGAAGCTCACGGGACAACTATGAATACGCGACGGGGAAGAGACTCGACCAACACAGAACAATGCATGATGTATGTATGATACGATTACAGTGCGAGGATGCCAATGAACAAATCGAAACCAGAATTGAAACTCAAACCCAAATCGAAACCGACAAATGAATAGGGAAGAAAAGGAAGGAGAATAAAGCCCAGCTGGAGAGAATGTTCATAGTCTAGATAGATGCCCCAAACCGAAGTGATGACGACGACGTACAGCGATAACGAGGATGACGATGTGATGGGTAGTATCGAACTTCGAAAGCGACGAAAGCGAGCGGGCAAGCGATAGGGTGGGGTGCGGATTGTAAGCTAGGGGGTAAGAGGTAGGTAGGTATCGATGTCAGGATAGTGGTGCTTCCTCCCAAGACAAAGAGAACCGTGGGGATGGAATATGGGGTCATGAAATGCTGGAGAAGGGCTGAGACACAACGTCTCTTTTGCGCAGTCAATCGTGCAGTTGTCGGTTGAGGTTGGCGTCGGCGAGGAACAGGTACACCGCGGCCATGTGTAATGGAACGGCGATGGTGCGAAGCACGTGATGCGATGGCATGATATGGTATGGAAATGGTGGTACATATGTCACACTGACACAGTACAATCTAGAATCGGGTACCCAGGAGAAAAGAGGGAGGTGGAAAATGGGGTAGGGAATGTCAGGCCCCTTTAGCCGAATTTTGTTTTGGAGCGGGACTGGGTGGGGGTCTGTCAGTGAGGAAGGGGGAGGAAAGGGGATGGGGGATGGAGAGGAATGGAACCGGACATACATTCATCATGATGGGTGGCGAATGTGAGCATGGGGAACTGGGCTCTGAGTATATGGGCGGCGGAAAGGACGGGCGGGGCTGAAGACGCATCAGCATCAGCATCAGGCACGTCGGAGCAAATGGTGTGCCGAAGAAGGACAACGACAGAAGAGGGACGCACAGGGTACTGCTGCGAGGGCAGGGTGGCAGGCTGCGAGTTCTGGCGCGCAATATTGCGCTCGAGCGCTTTCTTGAGCTGTGGCGTCGCGTCAGTACGGTACACATGTACAGCAGCACGCAGCACGCGTCGCACACACCTTGGCTTCGCTCTCTGCGTGTCGCTGCGCGGACTGGGTAGGGTGCACGGGGAGAGACGCCATGTTCTTCGCCTGGGGAAGGTTGAAAAGGTGACTCGACATGGAGGGGAGCGCGACAATGGGCGGCGGCGATTTGGACTTGGACTTGTGCACATCTTTCGAGGAGCTAGCCTTGGAGCTCGTTGTCGCAGACGACATGGGGAGGGGGGAGGGGAGGACGAGCTGGGCCTAGGAGGAGGAGGGGAGGAGCATTTGTACTAGTACGTATTTGTAGCTATATATTAGGGCTTATTAGGGTGTACGGCCGAAACGAGACGCGAAACGTGGTGTCGATCACAGGCCAAACTGGGGGACGCCTCCGCTCGCTTGGGGATGATAACGCAGGCCTGCAAGAAGCAAGTCAGGGACAAGTCCCGCACATTGCCCCGTAGGTACACCATCTGTACATGGCCCACAAATTGCATTTTGCGAATGTTCAGCGTGTCCATTGTCTGACGCTGTCTGACGTCTGCCTTTGCGCTGCTGCAGCTCTGGATCTCAGATTCTCCCAGATCGTGGCGTGGCGTTCATCTGCCGTAACCTCTCCCGCAACATATGCACAAAGTTGCCGCTATCTGCTCTTCGAATTCCATGTGCTGCCGCCGTTCGCACTCACGCGCCCGCGATGGCATGATTTTCGCTAAGTACTCCTGGATCTCGCGCTTTGAGACGTCAGCCGTTCCAGGACCAGGCGTTGCTACCTTCCTGGACTGCACCCTTCTCGCTCTCGCCCCTGCGCAAATCTAGACGTTAGCTTTGCACTAGCAATGACTAATGCAACGTCGCTCTCCCCAGCCTCAGCGCCCCGCTGACGACCCTTGCCTATCCCAGCGAACAAAGTTCAGCTTACCCCGGATCCAGACGCATTACGGTGTAGTCCGCGGACCAAACTCGAACTCCGGAGACGCGACGTGATAGCTATTGGTATGCTTTCTCGATATGCTTAGCTTAATATGCTTAACTCAATTGTATATTGGTGCTTAATTATATACAGCCAAATTCAGTGGTCAAGTCAAATCCACGCAATAACAACCCACAATCGTGTCACCTTAATGTGGGTCAAAGTACTGTGGTTGCGTCTGTCACACTCACGCACGCGCCATGGTCCAATCCCAACACCAAAACTGAATCCCATCACTAGTAAGCTAAAGCACGCACGCGTTTAATTTCCCGCATTTCCGTGTCCATCACCGCCGCTAAACATGCCCATTTCCGACCTGAGGCCTGATTCCCAACCTGATTCCCATGACTGCATGCATGTCGACGCGGCTGGCAGCTTTTACGTTACCCATCTATGTAGGTCTTGAGCTTGAATCTTGGTGCACATGCCGAGGGACGTCGGCGAGGCACGGTAGTCCGGATGTGGCTTTACGTTGTTAGCTCGACCGATGATTGTCAGTGTGTACGGGTATATTTCTTACCCCATCATGGGCCCTCTCCGCTCGAAACTTGAAAGCATCACCTCTTTACCCTGGCTACTATTTCCCATTAATTTGATTCCTTCCCCTCCTAACCCTTTCTAGGCACCTAAACCAAGACTGCAACTCCCAACATCGTGCTTGAAATCGCTCTTTGAAACCATACATGCCATCATATCACGCTCTCAGGCTCCAGGTCACGAGCACCAGCAACAGCAACAGATCCCTGATTAAAGCGTACGAGCCCAGAACCCGAAATGACACTTTCCGCGCGTCGGGACGCCAGCCAGCGCTTATGTGCGATTTGGCTGAACGGTTTGCGGCCGGTTTGCTAGCCATTTGGAGTCTTGCAGCTAGGCCGTTTTCTGGTTGGTTCCATGGTTGGTCGGGGGTAGATCTCTTGCAATGATTCTGAGTCTGCTGTCGTCTTTGTCTTGGGGTACTATCAGTGGGAAGATGAAAGTCCTAACGGTCCCGCAGCAACTTGTTGGCACTCTACGTGTGGCGGCTGTGTCACTCAGCGCGGTCTAATCCAAGGTTAGTGAGCTAAGGTGAGTAAGGTTAGAATGAGGTTCGCCCCGCTCTTGACCCAGTGGGCCTACTCAAAAGTTAGACTCTAGATATCGGTAACTGGTCAGTAACTCATGGCTGTCCTACCCTGGCCAACACCTCGATCCGTCGGCTAACACCGTGATGATTGAGATGGATGGGGAGGCGTCATCGACGGAACACGGAATCCGGATGAGGGGCCCCGCACCCCTGCCCCTTTGCGTTTAGTATGTGAGCGGTCCGGTTGCGTTCTGCGGAAAATATGCGACCTGTCACGGCTCTTCAAGCTTCAAGTTCTGTAGTTAGGCGGGCGTATCCCTGAGTCTGCTAGGTATGTACGTTATAGGATCCAATTTTACCTCCCGGGTGTATTTTTGGGTTCGCTTTGTGATTTGCCTCGTTTCAGAATAAGATTAAATTGACGCATTGGTTTAGGTTTCTGCATCGGAACATGAGTTGGGTTGGATAAAATGGGATGGGATGGGAGGGTTACGTACGGCCTGTGTTTTTTTCTTTCTTCGCTCTGACATTGCCGTTAATCGTCATCGATCGACACCCAACCATAACTATAATACTTCGTCCTCAATTAATAATCTTTCAGCCCGAAGACGTGCGTGCGGGTTGTATGAATATTATGAGTAACAAGTAGCTCCATGATAATAAGTAACTCATGGAGCTCCACACTCCAATTGTAACTAGTTGATTAACATAATAATCATTGCGCATGCACGTATTTCCGAGTACAGTTGCTGTATGAACCACTTCTTGTCATTTCATTTCATTTTTTTCACAATATTTCTATGACGCCGCGGAAGCATCCGAGTCCACCGGAAATATCGAACCATCAGTTGCCGCCATTTTAATCTCGCACCCCTGCGTGTGCGCGTTTCGCGAACCTGCTCTCCGTATCTTGGATTGGCAATTCCGAGTCGAGTATTTAAGTATTTGTTTTTCCTACTCGTTTAACAAGGTTTGGATCGACCCAAATAAAACTTTTGCGACGGACGGCGATGACCTGCATGGGATGGTTACGTACGTGAGCCTATTTCCATAATTTTTTCATTAAGTTACAATAATGCAATTCATTCTTTCATCCCAGTACAATTTTATTTTCATGTTTCACATTCAAGTAAACAACGCACCTCTCGCTGAAGCGCTGAAGTTCCTTCCGTCCTTGCTAGTGAGAAATTGATGCACACATTTCCGATTACTTGGCCGCCAGCTCTGGAGTCATTTTATTTCTATTCCAACGCTCGCGCCCGTGTCAATTTCTGGCATACCCCCAAGTTCCGAGCGTGCCATCATGATCATTTCATCTATGATCTTAGACACGTTGGGCCTCACTTGAGCGTTAACACAGGTCGCAGCTGCAGATGGTAACTTAATCTTACAAGAGCCGTCCGGATTCTAATGAGCAAGCACATGGCCATTGTATACAACAGACCTAAAGAGATACCTTTCGATACTCCAGCAAGTGACAGTCCTCAAATCCGAGTCGCTTTTATCTCTCATCTGCATCGATTACTATTCTCAGGATATATTTCTGCAGATCGGATACCATGTATGCACATGGTAAGTACCAAAATCAAGGTTCCCACCTGGCCTGGTGTGCTCACCCTCAGAGCCTCACCCTCAGAGCCTCACAATCCATCAAAAGTTCTCAATCCGCAAAGTTTTTCAGTCTGGCGGCCCGCCAACTGAACCAAACCAGCGGGTTAGTATCAGAATCAGCATTCAGATACAAACAGTATCACCGCTCGCCGCTCGCCCACTGGGACATTTGCGCATCACCGCTTCGACAGTCTCCTTTGCTTTCCAAAGTTACACTTTCATCCGTTTTAGAAACAGCATGTCACACTCGGCGCATGCTCGGCCGGACGGAAATCTCCGATGCACGTCGAATCAAAGCAAAAAGTTGGCCGAGTCGTGAGTGTCCTCCTGGGGCCTCAGGCCCAGGGACTGGCTGTCCTATAGCTGTAGCACATGCACATGGTGCAGATAGCCAGCTGCGTTTACTTCCACGTAGGTATGCACTTACTCTACAGCAACGCGCCCACGCTACATTAATCTACGGCCTGCATGCCATCTTACACTTTCAATTTTGTGCCTGCATCCGTCCAAGTTATGTCGCCTCGCACAAGCGTGCGTACGACATTCAGCACGTCCTCGATTGAGCCGATGAGTTGACTTGTTGTGTCGCGTTCCCTACAGAGCAAAGCGAGAACTGCAGGCGTAAGCAGCAGCAACAGTGACCCGAGGAAGTTCCGTGTACCTTTTAGTGTCAGCGTGCGAGTTTTGGGTGCTGCGGCGTGGAGCGAAGAAAGTGAAGAAAGTGGGCAAAGTCAGGGTCGACGCGATTCAGATGGGAAAGACAACAGAACAGGCGGCGACAAAAGAGGTAACAGGGTAAAACCGAGACGTACACGCAAAATATAATCCTGAACGACGTGCTTAATTCGTTGTTGCGAGCGTAACGTCTACCGATAGAGGCCGTAGAGTCATCACTCCGCCTGAACACACCCTCCCGGCCCAGCTTCGCCGCTACAGGGTGCGTCATGTCAGAATTGTACATACGCAAGCACAATAGTGATGTACATGTGCTGATAGAGTTCTTGCACGAGAGGCTGCAGTTCCTCCTTGGCACCAAGCAGGTGAGAACCTTGATGGGCGCCACAAGGATGGGGAGCGAGAGGGTGTGTAGCTACGTTAAGTTTAAGCGCACGTGGCAAGACCGAATCAACTGACGCCCTTCTGTTCATCGTCTTCGCCGGCCCAGAAACTGTGTTCAAGTTATGCGCCCGAGACCGAAGGAGAGCTCGATGGCATTTGATATGAGGGCTAAGAAAGAGAGGAGATCAACAATGACGCGCGCACAGGCATCTTCACATTGGGTTTAGGCTTACTGGACTGTTTGACCACCGTCCGTTTGATGGTAAGAAGGTCAGGGGTTAATTTGAGCTCGCGGCCATCTGCGAGATCGTCGAAGAGCTGCCGTGACGCTTTCATTAATAGATGTTCAAAGAGAAAAAAGACCATCAACAGGAAGACACGAATTAGAACTACCCACCCTTGCTGCAGCTCGTCTTTCATCTTAAGCAGTCCGGCCTCGTCCGGTTCCGAAATCGCCTGGGTGACCATCTTCAAGTCCCGGCCAAACCTCCTGCCCAGCGCCTTCTTGTTGAATTCCGGGAGCTCCTGCTTTGTGACGATTGGTTCCTTGAGCGCCTGCCTCACGACCAGCGGCCGGCCGTCCTCTCTGAGAACGCACTCAAGCCATACGCTGCCCTGTCTGCGCACCTCACACACTCCGGTCACCCAGTCGACTCTCGATTTCTACGTCCCAGCAGTCCATCGCATAGTGTGCCATTTGATTCGTCATGTGCTACTGGAATCGTAATCGGAGCGCGTCAATGCTGAAGAATTGCGATATACAGACGACGAAGGAATCGAGCGTTTCGTTGACGATGATGCCTTCGTCGACTGCCGCACCGACGGTGATCACCGTCGAGTCTCCCCTCCCCACTTCGTATCATGAGGCAGGACACGGATCGACACGTCTCGTAGTTGCGCAAACTTTTTCATGAAGCGGGTCGACGAAATGCTCGATCTCAGCCATGGCGAACCCGCACACGCACAAGGCCTGCACGCGGAGAGATCTCGTTGCGGAAAGAGCGACCGATTTGGGCGCATGAGAAGGGAACACGGTTGTAGTTGGAATTCGAAGAGGAGAGAGAAGTTGAGGAAATGGCCCCACACTGTTCAACCTGAGCGTGAATGATGTGGAACGATACCTTCTGAGCCACCTAAGATGCTGACTGGTGGGCTCGATGCTGCTTGTGACATCAACTTGAACAGGTGAGGCTCTCCGAATTCGTTGCCCGGATCTGGCTTGGTGATCACGTACTGCTTGAACAGTGGGCCAAGCTCAGGGCCTTTGTAATTGTTCAACTATGATACAACATATCAGGTACGCACGTTATAGACAAAGCAAAACGCAAACGCACCCGCGCTTGGATAATTTCTATTGCTACACAATTGTGTCCTCCAGCTTGACAGCGATTCTTTTTGCGCTTCCTGTCTTTTTCTATATCAACTACAGCAGCTTTCACACTCCTCGCTTCTTTGTCCCGGGCCAGACAGGCTTCCAGCCCTTGACGAGATGATTTGCTCGTAGCACCTCGCCGGTTTTGGTGTCTTTAACCATCCGTTCTCCAAACCGCGTGACGTGTCTTAATGCTTCGAATACGGGCACAGTCGTCATCGTGTCCAACTCGAGCATGGAATCTCCGAGAGTACGTACTAGTGAAATGTTTTCATCATTCAGCGATATTATCGGCTTGCAGTGCTAGACATTGAACCAGGGGGTCCGTGACCATACCGGCCTGTACATTATCCGTCGATTGACATTTGATCTTCGACAACGCTTGCTTGTCACCGTAAATATCGAATGCAGTAAAACGGTGAACGATTAGCTGACTTGGAATATATTTCCCACGTTTAATGAACTGCATATTCCCACGCCCTGAGGGTTGCTAATATTGTTCTTTCATTCTTTCAAACTTTGTGCGCCAGTTGAATAGTCGCATGGGTGAGAGCGTTGTGGAACACCGAATGGCGTGATTCCAACTACCTGGTCGAAAGAGATTATTAGAATATGATCTCGACGATGATATGTGCGGCACAGGTAAATCATGGTCATAAAATCCTATATCCAAGACTCAACACCATCTAGACACTCTAGAGACCTAGATGTTCGTCGCATGCTTGGCGTTGTTCGCACTTTGATCATCCCGTTAGGAAGGTTTTTGATTTTTGTTGCATCTGACAGATTGAACAGTGTTTAGCATACTATGAGTGTGAGCGGATCAGAAGCGGATCGAGCGAAATAGACGCCTTCGTTGCGGGCATGAACCAGATCTCCGATGATGAGGGAGTGTATTCCTCGAACCCTCCTCCGAAACTGTAATGATGTACGATTGTGAAGGTTTGAGTTGGTGCAGGGACTAGAATTGTTCAAGGGATCAAGAGACGAAGACAAAGAGAAATGGTTGGAGCATTTTAGCACAGGCAGTCCACCGTCTGGATGCATGAGGCGTAGGAAGATCGTCTACGCATCAGCTTTGAAGCATTTTATCTGTAAAGAGACAGCGATCCTACGAATCCCTTATATCGAGTGCTTACCGACTCAAGGCTGTACTTCCTAGGTGTTCCCGGAAAATGATACGGAATGTCGCAGGTACATTGAGGTGTGAGTGTCGATGCAGCATTGGTAGCTGTGACATGATCGATTAAATTCAAAAGCGTAGTTGATTCTCAGTATAAACGAACCCTGGTCTGTTAAAAGAATGAGACGCTGGCAGTAGCTACAGTTTTACACCAACCTGAATACCATCCGATACTATCCGCAAGACCCCACGAATTGAGCAATATACATAAAGTGCTGAAACAAGTAAGAGTTAAAGAACGGTGAGAAAAAACGCATCCAACTCGATGTACGTGAGAAGTATGTTTTAATCTTGCAGAGCCTGTCTACGAAATTTGCCACCCGTATCAAAGACCCGAAACTAATATGGGCCCCGAGTCTTGTTCCACGAACATTCCAATTACATTTCTCATCTTACCCAAACCCCAAATGAAGCTGCGTCTTGCCATAGAGCCACCAATCAGCCCATTATGGATAACAGGACCAATACTAACACCTGCCAGTGTCGCCAACCATGGAAGATGTCTAGCTTCGGTTTTGTAGGTCTGACTCACAGAATATATTGACCCTGGTTAGTCAATAAGCAACGTGAATGAAAATACTATGGTAATCGGACTTACTAGTAAATTTACCTGCGACAAGTGTGCAACTGTGTCATGGAAAGTTGAAAAGCAGATCGAGACTGAATATTTTGTCGACTTGAAGCTTGCCATGACAATTTTGGCAAGTTACTGATCTCAGTCTGAAATAAGAATATGCCCATCATGCAGGGGGACTGATCGCTATGGCCGCAAGGGGAGTCTCTAATGGTTGGAGGTGTGAAAAGGTGCGATGGCGAGTTTGTAGCTAGCAATGGTATATTGGGGAAAACTTACAAGTACGCGGTTGCGTTATAACAGCTTCTCAGGGGGATTCAAAAGTAGTGTCCAAGTGTCGAACGGTTTTCAGAGGTCTGATTTGCGAGACGAGACATAGGATTCTGATACATGGTTCCAGATCCCCAAATTGGGAACGACTTCCAGGAGGAACCAGGCGGGTCATCTTTGACCTCTAGAACGTAGCTCCACATTGGCATCCTTAGAAAAGGCGGAGAGGTCGGAGGCTCAAAGCCGGATTCTATCCGCAAAACGTGAGCAATTTTCAGTTTCAAGGGGCGATAGAGCGGATCAACCTGGTCGCATTATTTACGGTGATCCCATGCTGCTGAACTCAGGGATGGATGTCAGAGATACAGTTGGGGGTGGTAAAAATACAACGTACTTACGGGCTTCGACTGTGGTTGCTAGCACCCAATCATACCCTTCACGCTGCATGAAAATCTCAGCGACGATACAGACCTACTACCACAGATTTGGTTTGCGTAGCGGATAGATATAAATCCATCATATTGTAAAGAGCACTTCTGTCTGTTAAGCCCCGTCACTCATTCCCAGTTACATTTTCTAGTATAAGGTGCTTACGGACCTATATCGTTGTCTACCAGTAAACGCCGGAATTATGGTCCCCACGTGAGCCGTCCTTAGTCCCGCCGCGTTACCCATTTCCGTGTTACAAAGGTGTCTGCGTAATAGATATACAGCGTACTGAACCTTGACTGGTTCTATAATATTCAGGTGCAAGTTGAACATGGGGTTAGCTGTCGAGAATCTGTCTCACCGCGAGACTCACATGAATAAATTACTGCAGCCCAGATCGGGAAGTCGAGAAAACAAGGAAGACAACAGTTTTGCTAATAAGGTGCATTTGTATGTCGTTTGGTCTTGACTGCCGTAAAGGTTCGGGAATCAATTGCCTTTTGTGATGTCTCGCTTCATGATCTACTGTGGGTAGCGGTGGAAGAACGACCACGTTAGGTCGATATGTGAAACGATAAACACATAATTTAGGACCTTGACTTACTAGGTGGCAGAATTCTGAGATCAGTGATGTGTTCTGAGCCTTGGAGAGTTGGAGTGCCATCCAGAATGTCGAACACCACATTACTGGTCGCTGACGAGAGACTCCAAGCTCACAGGTTTTATCCTGAAAATATGAAGCAATCGTTAAGAAAATTTGAATAGGCCGAGGTGCGTAGTCACGTGGTCGTGACTCGTGTGACAGTTATGTGATTGTCTCGCAACGCACTGGACGCCATATGATTCAATATTCCAGCCTCTAGCTCTATCTCGGAATGATGAGTCAAGTGGTGGCTGTCTGAACCCCATGAACGGTCCAGACCAATCTACATCCGAAATCTGCAAATGTCTATATAAGCCGCGATGACTTGCCCAATGGGTCAGACCTGTATTCCCAACTACTTATTGACTTTCATCTTATATCCTACTTCAGATATTATATCTCTCTTCTGCACATTTCTCAACATGAAATTTCCTTTAATTCACAAGAAGCCCCTCAACCCCGAGAAACTTGCTCACAGACGTTTACTCCTTACGGACCCCAACAGTCTTATCGGATACCGAATCGACGACGGACACATTGGACACATCAAACTGATGTCAGTTCTGGGAGTGGGTGGAAATGGCGTTGTTTATCATGCCGTGGAGTGTTTTCTAGTAGACACACCTCAGTCTGCTGAGCCACGTCAGTTTGCCGTCAAAGCGCTCTCGAAGGTGGGACTCGAACCCCGGCAAGTAAAGACTCTGGAGCGCGAGTTCGAGATGCACATGCATGTCTCTGGTCATCCAAATATTGTCACCTTCCACGGCATCATTGAAGAGGACGACTTTTTTTTCGTGCTGCTCGATTACGTTCCTGGAGGCGACATCTTTGACATGATGGATCTGCACAGGGCTTATGTTGGAAACGATGAGCTCATCAAGTCTGTGTTTCTGCAGCTCATTGATGCTGTTGAGCATATCCACGGTTTAGGCATATCCCACCGCGACATTAAACCGGAGAATATACTGTGTAAGGATGGAGGCTCCCGTATCATGTTGGCAGACTTTGGGTTGGGCACTGACCGTAAAGTGGTTAGAGACTACGGATTAGGTAGTGAACCATACATGGCACCTCGTAAGCCTCTATTGTGACAACTTCAGCATGGCTTGACTAATGTTTGCTTTGCAGAATGTTTCGGAGGTTTCTGGAGGAAGTTGGGCCCTTATTCCACTCCTCATGCTGACATATGGTCCCTTGGCGTTGTGCTTGTGAACCTCGCGTGCGCCCGTAATCCATGGCACAAGGCCACAGAAGAAAGCGGAATTTATAAACAATACCTAACCGACCCCAACTTCCTCATGCAAATACTCCCCATATCATCGGAACTCAACGAAGTGCTTAAGCGCATGTTCACAATCAATCCCCAAGCGCGCATCTCCTTGCGTGACCTGCGCATCAAGGTTCAAGCCATCAAACGTTTTGCTCTCACAGACGAAGAACTAAAGCAAGCCAGCCCAGTCGTCCGCAGCTCGGTGAAGCGCGCACGCGATGCACAAGGGCAAGGACCTAAGCTAACCCCTGACGCACCCCATTCTGCTGCTGCTAGTCAGATCAGGAATCTTACTGCAGAAGACATCGGCCGCCTAGAGACTGAGGCACGTGAGGATGCGCGGGATGCGTCTTTGCAATACGATCAAGAGGCGCGCCAATCTCTTTTTGCAGACGCGGATCTGGACAACGTCGACGATGATGTCGACGACTATCCTCTCTTCGTGACCCCTACTTTCTCGCCTGCTTTGACTATCGTTGTCAAAGAATCGACACCGCGCGCGGCTGATGCAGTGACCCTGAACAACGACGAAGCCGTCTTCGTCCTCCACGATGGAGAGTTGTATTCGGACTTAGACTCAGACGGATCGGATTCGGACGTGGACTCGGATGTTCCCGTCACACCTGAGAGTCGTCCTGCTGCAGACGATGTTGACATTATGGTCATTCCTGAGATCAGCTTGGACGGACCTATTCATCTGCACGAGGTGATCGCGTCGGACGTGACGCTATCAAAAATGGACGAAATAATGCCGACATTGACACCGATTGTAAAAACGACAACTCAGAAGTCCGAGTCATCCGAGAAGAAGCTGGTGGTTGTAAAATAGTAAGTCACTCTGGCATCAAAAGCAGCTGGTTCTGCACACCTTGTATTATCCCCCAAAATGTAGCAAGTTTCCTTATTTGGGTTTAGCCTGTATTACATCATAATGGGCGCTTGTATCAAAGGCGGAGGCAAAAGGCTGAATTCAGACTTCGATGAATTGAGTTGACATCCGTGCGATGATGTGTCCGTTGCTTGCTCTCTCCCACCACTATGTGGATCTCTTCTGCTGCCCGGAATCTGGGCTCAGGCTTTTGGGACACTGTTTCTCATTTCTTCGGTGTTGCTGGAACTATCTTTTGGGACACTGGGCTGAGCCTCATAAACCTCATCACTCCAAAGAAACGTCTCTTGGCTACACAATGGCCTGAGTATATACCTCCAACAAAGACCGATAGCCGTTCGCCGTGCCCTGCTTTGAACGCATTGAGGTGTGTCATGAAAATTTACTATGCACGAAAGATGGTATTCAAGATGGTGTATTTAGCAACCATGGTATGCTGAGCTGGCCTATCAAAGGTCGATTGCTGATCAACCATAGGTCTACTACCTCGGGATGGAAAGAACATCACATTCAAGCAATTGGGTGACGAAGTAAACAAACACTTTAACTTTGCGCCCTCGTTCTGCTATTTTGTTTGCAATTATATGGCACGTATTCTCAAACGAAATTATAACACCGACACTTTGGATTTAAACGACTTGAGTGTTCACAACGGAATAGTGCGTCTTCGAATAACTGCTCTCTATGCCTAATTGATCACCTATTCAGGAACATGATGGAAGCATCACACGTAAGTTTGTGGTCTTGGCCCCCTTTGAGATATGCCTAGTAGTATGACGACTGTTAAGGGTATGACACAATCGTACAACCTAACCAAGGTATACCGGATGAGGGTTTGATCAACGACCTCATATCCGCATCGAAAGATGGCAAGAAGCTTACTCCAGCTGATCTCTCCCGTATCATCACCACCCGTCTTTCGCACTCCAAGCGCACGAACGGCCAATTCTCTATAAGCTCATTCCAGATGTTTTTCGCAGCGGCCAAGTATGTTAATGCCATAATTCCTTAAAACGTATTTTGAGCCATTGTTATGCAGTGCCTCGACGCTATTACTGATTTTGGGCGGTGACATTGAGGATATCAAACCGTTCTTGCTTGAGGAGCGAATACCTGAAGGGTGGTCAAACAAAATGCGCGCGCGCGCAGGCCTCACAATGGGCGCGTTCAATAGTACGGTCTCGAGAGTTCTTCTTGGCATAGACCCATCTTGGAAAAAGGTTAAAAAGACCGCATAATCCCCACTTGCGCTACTTTCTTGAATAACGACAATCGACATTTATTTTACGAATGGCAGAATGGCTCAGTTGTATACCGATGTCGTTGCATCATTTTCAATGACTTGCTTTGGACTTGCTAGGATTCATCAACTATGATATAATTTCCCGTGGATCTACCCTTACATAGGTAGTATCCGATTCATCTACCTGATTTATCCAGTTGTGAGGAGCTTCGAAACCTCGGTGGTACAGTCAAGTAAAAAGTAAGTTAGGTACTAAATGGATGCACCACATTTTTTTTCATCCTTAGGTGCATATTAATGTGAATAACTTACATAAGGGGCTTCGCACTCTCCCGCTGAAGATATAAATTTCACACTAAGTACTTATAATTATTAACACCCTGCATCAATACAGATAACGCCCTCGACTCATCCCCGGCTTCGGAAGTATTATATACTGGATCTTGCCAATGGCATATGACAGTCTTCCCTCGAAACCCCAACGTTTAGGTACCTTATGTATTTTGAACACTTACTTTCCATCACGTTGGAAGTTGGCAAACTTTTCCAATGTGCGGATTCAGAAGGAAGACCGGAGAGTTCCCATTGACGGTATGTAGTATGTGCCTGCGAAGTGGACTCAGACTGATACTCCGATGACATCCATTGAGTTGACTGCAACCGTGACATACCCGGGCCGGGACGTCTTGGTTTGATTATACACGTCTCAAATGCACAGAAGTTAATTAATTTAAGCGTTCAACTGCCATTATAACTTAATTGATTGGTCTGGCATATAAGTAGCATGGGCCCAATACTTACTGAGCTTCGCGGTTTTCCAACTTGAAGTTGCTTCCTCTTCAAGGCCTTCAACACCATGGGTTGGCTATTCAACGCAGTGCAGACAATAAGCTCGGGCATCTGGGGAAGCATCTCCAACTTGCTTGATACTGCCAGAATTATCTTGTGGGACACGGGATTGAGCCTTATCAACACTTTCACCCCCAAGAAAGGTTTGGTGGCTGCGGATTGGCCCGATTATGTTCCCCGGACGAAGACGGATAGTCGCTCACCATGTCCTGGAATCAATACGTTGAGGTGAGTGCCATATTCTGCAGCAATAAAGCCATGCGACTCGACCATCTCGGCTTTAGCAATCATGGTGTGTGCCTTGATGGGTTTTCCTTCACGAAATGACCGTAGTCTAACAGGTTTACTCCCTCACGATGGCCGGAATATTACGTTCAAGCAACTCGCCAAGGAAATAGAGAAAAACTATAACTACTCGCCTACCTTTTGTTATTTCGTGTCCAATTACTTGGCAAATATTCTCAAGAGGGATTATCACACAGACACACTCGATTTGAGTGACATATGCGTACATAATGGGATTGTACGTTCACTCTCTATATTTCTTGCCCGAACCAACCACCCCACCAGGAACACGACGGAAGCATGACACGTATATTTATCAGGCTGCCTTCGTTATTGAGAAACGGCTAATACCATGTTTAGGCCGCGACACCATAGTCCAACCCGATCAGTCCATCCCAGATCCAGACTTGATCGACGGTCTGTTCGCTATGTCGAAGGATGGCAAGAAACTCACCGCAGCGGATCTCTCCCGCTACCTTAGCCTCCGCCTCGCTGAATCCAAGCGTACAAATAGTCAATTCTCTCTTACCTCATTTCACCTAGCCTTCGGGGCCGGCAAGTACGTAGCAACACCGATACCTTTTCATCATCATTATGAACGTCGTTGTCCCTACAGCGCTGCAACCCTCTTATTGAGCATGGACGGTGAGATTGAAGATATCAGGCCGTTTTTACTCGAGGAACGGATCCCGGTGGGATGGAAGAACAAGATGCGCTCGCGGATGGGGCTGTCGATGGCAAAATTCAATTCGATGTCACTAAAGATTCTTCTTGGTGCTGACCCATCTTGGAAGAAGGTCAAGAAAACGACGTAGTTGATATTCGACACTTGGAATCGAGGCGCAGGATTAAAATGCATCAATTGGGAGTGTCGAACAGGCTGTTTTTACCCGTTTACACGAGTAGTTACAAGACTATATGACTGTGACACGACTTAAGAAACTCCAGGAGCTTTCATATGCCCGCATCCATTTAGACCCGCTATCTCGTTTAATTGTCACGAGTGGTTGCCGCAACCTGTCGGTCAATATACTTGGTAGTCACTTTATTCCAAACAGAGGTATGAACTTGATGTAGGGCTTACAAGGAACACTACGGAAATCGGGTTAAAAGAATCTCTTTAACTCAAGAGGTGGGATTGTTTAAGTAGGTATTGCTTGCATGAGCGGGAGGTTCTACTCAACCTAGGGAATCTCATGAGTACATACCCAAAACCCATATCTGTACTCTCCATTTTCACAGATACCTGCAGGTATTTTAAGGATGAGAACAAGTATGGATCTTGAGTTTGGGTGACTCACTTGTGGGTACCCATATGGTCAAAAGTGATACTCATACTCTCTAGGTATTGCCAAATGTATCCAAGTACAGGTAAAATACTCATTACTCATGGGTTATTCATGAGTTTTGGAGTGAGTTACCTGCATTTTATTCTCAAAAGTGATACTTGTCTCTTGAGTTTTTATACTCACAGGTTCAGATATGGGTCACCTGCATAGGGTTTCAGATACACCCAGAACTTGTTCTCATCCTTAAGGTATTTGGGTATTTTTCACAGGTATACCTGTACTTGTAAATTACACGTGAATATCTGACCAAAAGCCATATCTGTACTCCATTTTCCCAAGAGTACAGGTATATCTGCAGGTATGGTGGTACTTATGAGATGCCCAGAAGTCTCGACCCCTCAAAAACTTAACTCAAGTTACATTTTCACTATATGTAATGGAAGTTACCATTGTAAAGTCAGCAAAGGTCACCTTGTTTTCCATTATGACATAATAATGAGTGTCAATTGTTCATCGTCATCCTTGAGAAGTGTAGCAATCTTATCAACTTATCAAGCACTGTACACCATAAACCATAGAATGAGTTTTGTTCCCAAGCTCAAACCAACTCACTATTCTGAGCTTTTACTTCTCCCCACTGAGCTGATCCTTTAGGACACAGATCCTCCAGTATCTTGCTGAAAAATTGCTCTCTAGTCCTATGCCAGTATCTGTTCAAAAGGTTGTAAAATAAACTGTGACTGGCATTGTTCAGATAAGGGGCCAGTATTAGTGCAAAGGACTCCAAATATAAGAACTCTGTTATGGTCAACTGAAAAGCTTTTGTTTCTCAGGGGATAAGTTGCTTGGGACTGGGGTAGGCTTTGTCTAGATAGTCTGTGGTGCCCATCAATTGGATACAACCATCAGATCTTCTGGATATGCTACAATGAGACAGATCAAGAATGATGGGAAAAGTATACCAGGGTTTGTTGTCAGGTGTGGGATATGTGAGCATCACACCTACGTGGTACAGGGTAGGTTAAAATCTTTGATGTTAGGATATTCAAGCCAGATTGTCTTATGGGGGATTCCTTTGAAGTTGAGAAAGTATCTGGAAATGTTCTGTAGCAATAATGTGCAGTTCTATAAATGAATGACTCAGCAAACTGAAAGAGTTCACTGAGGTGCTTGTAAAATTGAGTTTCAAAGTATCTATGCCTGCCACAATCACATGATTATATCCTCAATGGGTTGCATTCCAGGCTTACACTAGGACCTGATGCATAACTCAAATACAACTCCCCCCTTAAGCTGAATAGTGTTGCCATGGCTCAGCTAGCTGCCTTAACAGCTCTATAGCTGAGCCACAGCTGCAGCTATGAAATATGAGTCCAAAACCCAAAGCTGCAGCTAGCTGTGGCTTTGGGTGGCTAGCCAGCTTGTCGCTCATAGTCAACTAGCTGGTACATATAGCTACAATAAAAAATAAAAATATTATTATTAAAATATTAACTATGCCACCTCCCACCTTTGTTTCGAAGATGGGAGGTGGTGTAGTTAGTAGTTAAATATATATATATACTTATTTTAATTAATTAAGTAGTACCGCCTAGCTGCCAGCTTCAAAAGTAAGCAAACAGTGAAGCTGAAGCTGAGCCATTACAAAGCCAGAGCTCTGGTCCAGCTGTGGCTTAAGAGCCAGCTTTAAGCTGGACTGTGGCAACACTAAAGCTGAACATAAACTAACCATTACATTGAAGAATTCAACCTTGACATGTGGTAGGGCCTTAGTGTGTTAGAACCCAGATTCATTCCCAGCTTTTTTGCCTTTCTCCAACATATTCCAATTTGCAATTCTGATATGTTTTCTGATTCCCTCCACCTGTTCTACTATCCCCATTCCATCTATATTTAGTCATTTCTTATCAAGATCTACATCTCGGTCTTATATCCATATTTACCCTTACCTCCGATCCTGTATTCGCTCCATTTTGGATTTCCATACTTCATATCTTTCTGACTCGGACCGTATCTATTCGTTATATACGACTCTTGCATGTACTTCATTCTTCAGTTCAAATATTGCTCCACCTTGACTCGATATCTTCTCACCTCCATTTCTAAGTCCTGTCCAATCTTCTGTTCTCTGACCCTTCCAACTTCTCCGATTTCTCCAATATTCCAATTCTCTGAAATACCAGGACATGAAGGATCCAAGAGGGTGCAACCTATAAGTTGAAGCTGATGTCTGTATGTTTCCGATCCCAAACTCTGAACTCTGACATTCTGACAATCCTGACATCCTGACAAGAAAAAATCTAGTTCATAACAGTATATTCAAACTGAAACTCTTGCTCCATTCACCATGCCTTCTACCAGATCCCATACTGTCACCGAAACCACAAACCTTAGATCCGGTTTTCTGAATGATGAACCGGAAGGCGACCCTGGTGACAATGACAACATTGACAACAACGAGGATGATGATGACAATGAAGAAGATGAAGGGAAGGCTATGCTAAAAGCTTTGAAACAGATAGCCAAGCACATGGG
>MU134629.1:0-35384 GCA_015039355.1 Ramaria rubella
CAGCAGATGAAGAAAGCAAGGGAAGTACCTCCCACACAGGTGGAAGGTAATGAGGAGGACGATGTACTAGCTACAGCATCAGGTGCAGACTCAGAGAGTCTACGCTCACATGTAGAACATGAGTTTGACCTAAAAAAGGCTGTAGCCAATGGCTATGGTACCAATCCAATACTCAAGAAAGTATTGGCAAATCCTGAGGCTCACCCCAGATTTGGGGTGAGAAATGGACTGGTTTGGACAAAGAACCAGTTCAATAAAGACATTGTATGTCTTCCCCGGGAAATTTTTTCCAAGGGGAGGAGAATGGTTGAGATAATCATCAATCATGCACATAGAGTAGTTGGCCATTTTGGACAATTCAAAACCAACAAGTACATCAGGTGATTGTACTGGTGGTCAGGAATGGCAGTCAACATAGAGTCGTTCTGTGGATCCTGTGCAGCCTGTCAGGCTGCAAAGAAGGACAATAGACGACCAGCAGGGCTATTGCATACCCTGCTGATACCTGACCGACCATGGCAGTCTATCGGAATGGACTTTGTTGGTCCATTGCCAGAATCCAAGGGTCACAACTATTTATTAGTCGTGATTGATAGACTCACATCTATGGTGCATTTAGTGCCAACTACGACAAGAGTTACTGTGCGACAAGTCACGTGGTTATACCTCAAAGAGGTAGTACACCTGCATGGAGTACCTGAGTCCATTGTTTGGGATCGCAACTCCAAATTCACTTCCATATTTTGGAGAGAATTGCAGCATATAATGGGCACAAAACTGCTCATGTCCACAGCATTCCACCTGCACACGGATGGAGCAACAGAAGAGCAAATCATTCTGTAAGTCAAATACTCCGAACTGTAGTACAGAGTGATCAGAAGGATTGGGCCAAGAAATGCCCAATGGTAGAATTCGCACTGAACAGTTCAGTCAGCGCGACCACAGGATGCACACCATTCGAACTGAACGGTGGATACTTGCCCTGTATCAGGCAAGTACTATCAGTGATACTACTTTTAGAGGAGTACGGCAGTTCGCACAACAAGCGTTGTGGAACCTAATTGATGCTCATGATACAATCATCGCGAGTTGAGTACAGCAGACAGATACTGCAAATAGTAGACACTGCCAGGGAATGATGTACGAGGTTGGACAGCTAGTATATCTGTCTACAAGGAACCTGTCCTTACCTAAAGGATGGGAAAAGAAACTAGTGCCTAATTATATTGGGCCATATCAAATTGTTGAGGTGGACAATGCCACCTCCAATGTGAAACTTGAGTTACCTCCAGAGCTCACAGCTCAGAGAATATTTCCAAAGTTTCATGCGAGTCTAATTAGACTGCATATGCCTAATGACGACGAATGATTTCCTCATTGTGATGTAAATTACATTTATGACTTTGGGAAAGAAGACGAACCCGAATGGTTTGTAGATGAGATACTGGCTCATCACTGGACTATAGACTCCAAGTTGGAGTTGCAAGTACGGTGGACATTGGGAGATGTCACCTGGGAGCCACTCTCTGTATGCAGAGAGTTAGAAGCACTAGATGCTTATCTAGAGCTGAGGGGAGTTAGGAAGCTGCGAGAGCTTCCTAATTGTGCCTTATAGGCACGATAGTGGCAGTAAGTGATTCCTTTATTAAAAGGACTCGACACAAACATACGTCGTGTTGGCAATTTGCGTGATGTGACACAGTCACATGAATAGGTCACATGATGCAGTGGTTGCACCCACCTTAAATTTAAGTGACAATTTTATCCCTGCTTCAAGGCTTTTTGCCACCCACTGCCACGCCCACATCAGTGCGAGTGTACCAATGATTGTGCACATGGATGGTGAACTGTCCCACCAACACCTCTCAGCAGAGGCACTACCCAGTGCCTCTGAGCAATTTGCTATGCTCCAAAAGGAGCAAAGCTGGACTGTGGATGGCATCAAGGACACCATCGTGATTGTACATTGCGACTCCTGTTCAGAGTGCAATGTGTATATGCAGCACTTGCTGCAAGCCGCAAAACTGCGGTTTATCGACCCCCAAATGCACGACATTGAATGCGCATTAAAAGTGGCTTGGCCACTGTTACTCGCCGAGATGGTGTGTCCTTTCATTAAGGACGTGGTAGCCTCCTACAAGGAGGAGGTATGCAAGCTCCAGTCAGAGCTCAATACACTTTGTGCTGCTCTCGATAAGGAGAGACAGATTAATTGTGAAATGGCAGATAGGTTATCCGCCATGAAGTCAATGCAATCAGCACCGACTATAATCAATCTGACATCACTGCCAGATTCGGTAACAGACTCAGTGAGTCCCTCCCTGCCCACTACCGGTGCTTCACCAGTAGGACCAACTCGCTCTGGTCGCCAGACCGCATCCATGAAGTGAGCATCAGCGGCACCATACCCTGCATCACTGAACGCCCGCATCGCCCCAGCCATAGGCGACCCACCTGCAATGCAGACGGGATACTTACCCCACCCATTGGGCAAGGCACTGCACCCTAATGCGGTGCACATGAGCCGTTGACCCACAAAGTGACTCGACACCTGCCAGCTCAACGACCCTGAGTCCTTTGAGCAGTTGATGCTTGCGTGCATGACATTTGCCATGTTGCCCAGCACCCCACAGCACGCTATAATTAAGCATGCTGATTGCGAGCAGCACCTGGCTACTTGAACGCCAGCATTCGAGATCACTCACGACACACCTCCCAACCTTAGGGACATGTTACGCATGATAGAGTACTCCCCAGAGGGAGTATCACCCGCTATTTGAGGGCTTGGGGATGACACCCTCCAATTGGAGGATGTGGACGTGTGAGTTTGGCTTAAACTTATTAAGCCAAAGAAAGACAGCCTAGTCTTTCTTCAAAAGCTCATGGAACTGTTTACAGTTCGTGGCCAGTGGGCTGATCTTGCTGGTACATGCTGGTGGCAAGATCTCTCGATGCTACTATCTACTAGCGTCGAGAAGGCATTTGACTGGAAACGCCCCCATGCAGAGACATCACTCAGCGAGCTAGCCCAGTGACTAGGTACATACGCAGGGGTAGATCCCACTAGGGCTCTTATAAATATAGAGCCCTACTTCATGCACAAGGAGAGTAAGTTCTGCTACAACGCTACCATGCAGAGGGTACTCAATGCTCGTGAAGGCCAGATATTTACCGGCCTTCATATACCTGCTACTTTGTGCCCCCCAGGGTTTTGGGGATCACCCAGAAGGTCCAACAACGATTCGTTGCTAGACGGACAAGGCAGAGGGCCTCCCTGCTCGCAGGCACATACGAACGTGCCATTGACAGGACCCCCCATGCCATCTGCTCCCCCACCCGCTTCTGCTCACATGGCAGAAGATAATCCGATGGAAGTCGACCCCGCTGACTCCCTTTACTATGACAATTCCATCGAAGTAGCCATGCAGTCTTCCCCGACTGCACCTGTAACCATATATGCTGATCCCCCATCAGCATAAAAAATTGCCCAACCTTCCTTGAGGTTCGGTCTGTGGGGAGGATGTAAGAATGTAGATTCTTACGGTAGCATATATGCTACTATTTAGAGTAGATAAGTCACCAGAGTGACTTATGGGTTAGATTATGTAATGCCGCCCACTAGGGGTGCCTGTAGATAGTGGACAACTATACAGTTGTCCACAAGTAGCTTAGATAATCACTTTAACTTTACTTGTAACCACACCAATCGCAGACTCCAATAAACATATTGGCTCAGTCTGTTTGTGTGATGCAAATTAAGTTTCTTACACCCTCGCTCCCTCTCTTGTGCTACTTTGCCATTCCCTCCTTTCCCCCCCTCCCCAGCCTCTCCCCCCTCCTGAGACCTCCACGTCTCGTACCTATTCCAATATGCCCATGTCTGATGCCCATTACGATCGCCCTCCGAATGGCCTCACTGACGAGGCGATCTTGAAACTATGGTGGAACCTCAACCTTGCCGGATGCAAGCACATATACAAAGAGCTTTCAGACACTGAGTCTGATAGCAATGCATCAGTCAAACTATTTCCTGAAAAGAAGAAGGGTAAGAAACAGGGGAACTCAAACTTGGGAAGACTCACGAAAAGTGCGTGGGTCAAAAAGGATGGTAAGGGGGGGGTTACTGACATGCCAGGCTGCTCTTACACTGAAAGTTCTCCCCAGGGATGGCTCAGATATCGGGCAAGAATACTGTGAATGTTGTCAGTAAAAATCATGCTCATGAGAATGGGTAAGCAGTGGCTCTCTTGTCATTCAAACAGAAAACTTACAATTTTATGGGCTGTATTGGGAATTCGGCTGCTACTCAGGGCGAGAGGGACCAGGGTGGTGAGTTGCCAGCAACTCTAGAAGCATAAAATATCAACATGCTTCACAGACAGCAACTCACAGGTTGTAGATGAGAATGAGATGTCCAGTGCATTGAGTCGTATCCCTGTTCTCTGAAGGGCAAACAGAGTTTATGGAGTTTGAATCAGAGAAGAGGCTTGTTCCGAGCCTACCACAAGGGCTAGTTGTTGCTGTTGCATCTCCCCCTAATAATAGGTAGCCCAAAGTTCAGTAACTTGGGTTAAAAAGTGCATGTATTACTTAGATTCAGAGATCCTGCTTGAAGATGTCAAATGTATCATATTCTATTCTATTGTTACATAATATAGCATGGGTTGCCTTTGGCTTTATTTGTGTTTAGTCATCTCAAAATGGCATGACATTGGACTCAGAGGCAAGCGGTATGTATTAATATGATGTATCCATGATGAATCATCAGAGCAGGCTGAGGGGATGGCATCTGAGGGATCGAATTCACCAACGAGTTTGTGTTGGCGATTTCAAGAAAGCAGGGGGAGAGCTGCTTTTGTGAAATCGCCAAAATCACAAACTCTGCAAAATTGTGTTGGAGTTCACGCCCAGCGAGAAGTGCCTTGAATGTAGGCTGGGCTGAGCTGGTTGGTCCACTAGGATCTGCTGAGGACTGACCCAGTCAGAAAATCTGGACCATAAGGGATGGCAAATCTGCGCCCATCTGTTCTCATCCCTGGATAAAGGATTAGCAGATTTAAGATCACGAGGTCTGCTTAGAAGGGAACAGATGAGATGCACATAAATATTAATAGAAAACAAAATAGATTTGACAGTAGACTAGTATTCAAGTTAACCTCCCACACATAAACAGTCTATACCAAGCAGACAAGATGTACAGATAGAAAATAATATATTTTGTTTTATGGTCTACAATAATTATTTCTATCTAGAAGGTGCTACCCCTAACATGCATTTTGAGCTTGTAATCTAAGGGAGCATTTAGTTAAAACAGGGTAGGAACTATAGACTATAACCATAACTTACCTATTACTTCATCCTTCACCAAGTCCTAATGCACATGGAGTGGGGGTTGGATGGCACAGAGTGAGGGCAGCAATGGAGGGGGTGGGGAAAAGGTTGGAAGACGGAACACAACGAGATCGCCTCTATATTAATAGTCTATAATCCATACGACGTGCTTGGCATGGGTCCTGTTTGTTCAGGCATCCTCTTGCCGTTGGTCGGCATTTGGTCATTACATCCTATGTAGGAAATTACATCCGATGCTGTGCTGTCCAAATAGACACATTTAGATGTGTTGCAGATGAGACAATCTATGTCTCAATCTCCTGTCTCTCTCTGTTTCACAGATTGACACTACTAATTTATTATTATAAATGCAGTATTACACAGTCGCTAGGTTATGTTAGTGAACCAGGTGACAAGCTGTCTGTGGAAACCAACCTGCTACATTCGAAGCAGGCAAGCGAGTGTGAAGTGAAAATGAGACCTCTATGTCTTTCAATGGGAAAGGTATCACTTGGACAATGTCGATGAGCAAATGCCTAAGCACAAAGCTACTCATCAATGTGAGACAGCTCAGATGGAAAGTGGCAAAGAGACTTAGTCTGTGTGTGGACTTCAGAGGCAGCAGTGAGAGCAAGTAAGTGATTGTATACTTACCAGGTGAGTGAGATATGTCTGTGTGTAAATATGTACCTCACCTAGACTTTAAAATACTTCCTAGCCCCTCAATTAAGGCTGATAATGTTACCACTTTAGAGCTTCACCTGGGTTCGCATTCTGAACCAACCTTACAAAGTAGCTTTGTAACCATGTATCAGCTTCAGGGGCAAGTTGTGCCACATCTGCTCACAGTGATTTGAGCAAGAAGAGTCAAGGCTGTCATCATGATAGTGAGGGAAAGTGGTGTTGGACGTGTCATGATTCACTCTCACCAGGAGGCTTGATCCACTGTGTGAAATATTTTAGACAAAGGGAGGTCTGCCTGCACTACAAATGATGCCACTGACAATACTAACAGTTGAGATGTTGCATCAGTTAGGAAACGAAGATTACAGTATTATAAAATTAGTTCTGTGCAACAATTTGTATTCAATTTGGACCTACTCTTGATATTGCATCTATTAAATAAGTCTGAATCAGAATTTGCGACATGGTGTCCCAGTCACTCTCCTATGCACGGAGTGGCCTGAGTCAAGAAGGGGGCAAGGGCGTTGATGTAGAGCTCCTCGTAGTTAGGACTAGGGGATATTGTGTGGGGTCCTCCGAGTCAAATAATGGAACGAATTGTAGATGGAGAAATCATATAAAAATGAATTATTCATGCCATGCCTTTTTCGCGACATACCAGTAGCAACATCTCTGACCACGGCACCTGATCCTGCCTGCCCAAAAAGGGCCACAGCGGGAGATATTCGCAGGTCAAGCCATGGTGCCAGCCAGAGTGTCCAGCATCAAATTACAATAAAACATTGGACTGCCAGCTGTATATCGCGTGTGACACTCATCGATTCTGCATTGGCAAGCCCATTTATGAAGACAGTGGTGGAAATGGACATATACGCCATGGCAGGGTAGCAAAGGCCCGATAGCAATGGGTGTAAGTTTACTTCACATGAAGTTGAATCTACCGTATGTACTGTATAAAATCAGAAAAGAATTTACGTAGACAACAAGCGAATATCATCCCTGTTGAACTGAGCTTTGAAGGTGTGGCCGGCGCGAAGCGCCGGCGAGCCTTGTATACATAAATGAGTGTCACGTGAAGGAACGCCGGCTCGGCGAAATGAACAGTTCGTTCGTTTTGTTCATTTTTCTGTTCTTACACGAACACAGCCCAGAGACTTTGATAAATACGATAAATTTTAAAATTGGTACATGCGCGTACATATGAAAAAAAAAACCATCCTATGTGCTCAGATGTGCTGAGATTCCATCGGACCTGTCAACGGCCATGATCTCTGATCCGACCAGCTGAGCTCCAGACCGAGGCACTTCTCGCTGGGGTCCACGAACGAAATCACGACGGAATTCGCGACGAAAACGCATCGAGTTCGTCTGCGTGAAACCCCCTATTGGGTCAACACTGTTGTTTCAATTGCTCAGCAAGATCGGTTCCCCTCTCTAACCCCGGCTATTCGTGTACGCTCCCGCCAAAACATTTTGCCCTACATGCGTGAGCAAACCTGAGCGAACATGGAATCCAAATTCTGGCAAAAATTTTTGCCAGAAATGTTGCAATTGACCATCTTGGACAAAATATCTCTTGAGTTTTATGTAAAGGCTGGTCTCTTTATCATGGTTTAAGGAGTGTTTTGACCCATCTCGACGAACACCTCCGAGTCTGCTTTTCAAAAATGCCAACCGTTCAAGTTCCTAACGGCAAGGTGAATCATTTACATCTTGGTACGCTTCCTCTCCCGTTGTTACTTTTATCTCTCAGGTTCAGGATTCCTCGTCTATCGTGGCTCAAGGTGCTTACTCGACTCTACCTAGTAAACAAGATCCGTATACGTATCAGGTATGTGTTTCATCTCGGTATTCATGCCGTCCTACCGGTGGCACAGGTTGGGTTTGGCAACCGGTTTTCCAGTGAGGCTATGTGCGCTTACGCCCTTTTTATCTCTGCGCGTCGCGACTCACCTTATGTAGTCCTGGAACGTTACCTCAGGGGCAGAATAGTCCCCAGAAATGCAAGTATGGTCTCTACGCGGAACAGGTGCGGCTGTGTAAATCAGCCTGAAGATACCAAAAAATCTAACTCTGATTGCAGATGACCGGTACAGCATTTGTAGCCCCGCGACATGAGAACCAAAATGCGTGCGTACCATTTTTTGAGGTGGATTCAAAAGACTTAACGTATCGTAGTTGGCTTTATCGGATCCGTCCCGCCGTTGCTCATCAGGGGTTTACGGCACTCCCTAAGAACCCGGACGTGAGCAGCCTTGCGATTTTTTTCAATACGACTTGGGCCGATTATGAATCATACTAGCTTGAATCGAATTTCCTTCCGATAAACCCTCACGTTCACGTTAGCCCCACTCAACTCGCGTGGCACCCGTTTGACATTCCAGCATTGGAAACGGATTTTGTTGATGGCCTTAAGACACTCGCCGGCAACGGAGACCCGACATTCCGGGAAGGTCTTGCGGTTCATATCTATGCGGGCAACACTTCAATGAAAAAGAAAGCTTTTGTAAACAACGATGGTGACATGCTTATCGTCCCCAGCCAAGGAAGATTGGATATTCAAACAGAGTTTGGAAAGTAAGTACTATGGACTTATTGAACTTGAACGAATCGCGATTCCTAGCAACAATACTCTTTTTAGATTAATGGTTCGGCCTGGTGAAATAGTTGTGATTCAGCGTGGCATGCGCTTTAAGGTCCTCACAATCCCGACTCGAAATGTTCCCCTTTATTCACGTATTTATTCATGCAATCTAGGTCTCTCTCCCCGATGGTCCCTCTCGTGGGTGTGAGTCTTATTTTTGATCCTTTAGGGTTGCAGAAGAACTCTTTAGTTTATTTCAGACATTCAAGAGATTTTTGGCATGCACTACGAACTTCCGGAGCTCGGACCACTGGGTGCTAACGGTTTGGCTAACGCGCGCGACTTTGAATCCCCTATCGCTAGCTTCGATCTGGATCAAACTCCTTGGGAAAGTGAGTAATTAAATTTTTTCAACGTCACAATCCCTTATCTTTATAACTGGGCTCAGTCGTTTACAAGTGTGTATATTATATACGTGTGGTCACGCATTTTTACAGTCATTAGAGTTGCTGGAACTCTTCACCTTTGCAAACAGGAACATACGCCCTTTGATGTTGTTGCTTGGCACGGCAAGTGCGTACTGTACTTTTGCTGACTGTAACAATAGTGCCTGAGGGCACCTGCTGTTATTATCTAGCTATGTCCCTTACAAGTATAATCTCGAGAAGTTCATCAATGTCGGTTCAATTTCCAGGGTGCGTTATGTTGCCTCTATAAATTTCTCAGAATGCGATTGTCCTTGCCTATAGGATCACATCGACCCTTCGATTTTCTGTGTACTCACTGTCAAGTCGAAGACCCCCGGAACGCCACTGGCTGATTTCTTGATCTTCAGTCCAAGATGGGACGTGGCGTCCCAGACATACCGTCCACCTGTAAGTTCGGCTCGAATCTCGTTTTTGTTTGACCAGCAGTTTCGACTCACATTATGCCAGTACTATCACAGAAACTCCGCGACAGAACTCATGGGGTTAATTTATGGCAAGTACGGTGGTCGCAGTGACGGATTTGCGCCTGGAGGTGCCAGTTACGAGACAGGATTTTGCCCGCACGGTGGTACGTCAGTTCTCAAGATCCCATTTGTTTGGTTTATTTGTTTGTTGTGAAGTCGCATATGAAGAGTTCAAAGCGGCGAGCGAGGGCGAACTGAAGCCACAGTGGATTAGTGACGGCTCTATTGGTGCGCTCTAAATAATGAATATGTCATCCTTCTCAGCATTAATCCTACGCCAGCCTTCATGTTCGAGTCGAGCATGATGTTTACTCTGACGGATTATGCGATGAAGAGGACGGGAAAGTTGCACGAGCATGATCCTAAGATGTGGAATGATTTGAAGGGGGAGTTCGTGGCGAATTTGGAACAGGTCAACGCGGACCTGCGAGAACTTGGCCTTGAGGAATTGAAGCGAGCATAATGTCATTACAGATGCGCTTTCACCTACGTGGCTCATTACTTGTACTCCACATTCTCCCTAAAGTTGATCAGTTGTATTATTTACATGTGCAACTCACGATGACTGAATGGTTCCTGTCCATAACACCAGCTTGTGTTGTGAATAGAGGTCTAGGCTCAGAACACATAGGCCTTATTAACGCCGGGCTTCTACAGATTAAATCGGGAATAAGATAAGATACACTAGGTGCTTAAATTAAGATATCAGGAGCAACTTGAAGATCGAGTACGAAATTTGTATGATGCGGTAGGTTGTAATCGGCAACTTTGGTTCCTTGTAGTTCGAGCGGTCTTGAGTTAGATGTGTGGGTAATAATAGTTGAGAGTGCAACATTAGACCCTAGAATAGGAGCCCGTGTCAAACATTAAAAAAACAGAATGCGAACAATATACCAGGATATGATATGCATTAATCATGAAGAATCAGGACGATGAGTCGTTCAATTCCTTTCCGCAATGTTACGCATTAAAATTAGACTCGTTAATATTTCTAGTGAAGGAGTCATATGAGGGAGACACCCAAAGCTTTTGGTATGATGGACTGACCCACTGTGAGATGTATGAAGGTTTGGTCAATGGATAGCCAATAGTTCTGGGGCCGTTGCGTGTCTGTACTTTCCAGTTGCTCGAGGGACCAGAAGTCGGTAAGAATAAAAGAGAATGGCAAGGTGAGCGCTTACATCATAGTGCGCAACTAGATATCGCTGTGAGTTGTGACACTGGACGATGTGAAGGAGTAATCAGAGCTATCATTCATAAAGGCTTGTACTTACCGTCCACGCATGACCCAGGCTTGGGTTATCAGTCCACCTATATTCCTGGCCATTGGACATAGTGAATGTGCGGTTATTTGATCTACAGTGGTCATGTCAGCTAATGGATATGATGATGGCCTATACAACCATACCTAGAGAGTAATGATTTTCGCAAGTACTCCTCCACTGGTATGGGTGACGTCCAATCCTCGTATTTGATGGTCCCAATTGAGCCTCCAGAGTGGTGAATCGTGAGCACAGCACGGCTCAGATGGTGGTACTCTGATGGATATAATAGAGGTTTAACGCTTCCGAAGTCGTAAACTTGAATAGCCGTGTAATTTATACGGATGAGCGTTTTGCGCACACGCAAAAATCGACGATCTTGTACATCATGAAAATCAGCCATTGTAGGATCACCGGTCGTGTCCTCAAAAAGATAATCCATGTTGTTTGTGGTCATTTTTGTTCGCCAGAGTCTGCAAGGTCGTTAATGATGAGGGGAAGAGAGTCATACACGTTCAGTCGTCAGCAAAGATGATGATATTTGGAAAGCATGACACTGTTGGATTTCTTCGGAGATTATCCGAAACGTTGTAAATCTCCTCAAACAGATCTGATAATCCTGAAATGTAATTGGGCCATGCGGACAACAATACCGGCAATTCAGCGGTGGGTACACGCATGCGCGGTATCTAGACACTGCTGTCAAGGTCGGTACTCAAAAATCGATGTCACGTGTGACGCTATGGTCCTTGAAGCTTCGCGCCGTCTCATCCTTGATGAAAAAGTTCGATTGTAAGTAATTAACTGTCAAAAAGATGAATATAATTGTTAAGTTAACAGTTCCTTATATACAATGTTGATAGTTGAAGCCCAGTGAAAAGTCCGAATGGTCTCATCGGATCTCAAGGGGATCTAAGCGGGAGACCGGCAGCGAAGCGGATCTATCGGAACCAATCTGATCTTATCTGTACTTGATTTAGTTCACTGATGCAAATGTTCAACTCATTGCTTGTTTGAGTGATCTTCTGTGAATGAATAACTGATCTGCTTGACTGAATGCAAGAATGAACAACTGACTTAGGCAAAAAAAGTGCTCACTGTCACGGTGGCCTGCCCCTGGCGCTCTAGCTTGCCTGCCACTGTGACTTGCTACTAGTATGCCTGCGCCAAAAATGTGGTGTGACTGCAGGTGCTGCCAAGGAGGTAAGTGGGTTGGTCAATCTACTTACTACAAGCACGCACACACGTGATCACCCTCTGTATTGGCAAATGCAGCCCCAAGCATGGAAGAAGATTCCAATGACCACTCTGAGGGCGATAGAGAGGAAGGAAGGTGGACAACAAAGATACACATTCCAGCAACATTTTGACAGAGGACAGGGCAGGCGAGCATTGCCAGACTCGGGCAGGCCACTAGATTTGCACCAACACGGCAGGGCTGCACCAGAGGAGAACTTATATGGATTTGAAGGTCTTTCGTTTCTACAGCTATTGATGACTGTTAAAATATTTATTAGGCACTTGAGATGAACGGAACAACCCTCACGAGATCCCTGTGGACCATGACGCAGTATCTGTGGCAGACGTCGAGCTAGAGGAGTCACCATCTTTGCCCCACCTTTCTGAGTTGTCTGATGTGCACATGGATGCCCCAGGCACCGAAACGGACACAAATCAATGCGAGCAGCCTCCAGGTGACTCCAGTGTCCTTCCTGAAGTAATGCCCACATTGGACAACTTGAAAATCAGTATAGAGTTCATTCACACAATGGAAAATGCTTCGTTGGACAACAGAGATTTGAGTGAGCGCATACTCGCCTGACTGTGAAATCCACCGGAGTCTGTCTTGAGCATCATTGACAAGAAATTGTTCTCATTCAAGCAGTTTCTGGTGTGCGCAGGCACATCTCAGGAGACCTATTCAGCCGTGCGAGAAAACCACAATGAGTACTTGCCTGATACGCCAATGCTCTCCTATGAGCAAGTTCAAAACCGTGTCGCAGAATGGAGTGGGATCAAAGTGATTGTTCATGACATGTACCCAAATTTGTGTAAGGCTTACACAGGCCCATATTCAGAATTAGAGGAATGCCCATATGAAGTTTGTGGAGAAAGCTGTTGGGACACATTTTGATTAAAAATGAGCTGGGGGAAAATCAAAGTGCCAGCACAAAAATTTTCCACTATGCCAATAGGTCCACAACTCCAGGCTTTGTGGAGGTTGCCAGAAACTGCTGTGAAACTGAATTACAAGCGTGAGAAGACAGCAGAAATACTAGAGGCCCTGTGCGTGACTGGGAAAATTGATACATATGAAGACATTTTTCAGAGTTGAGAGTACCTGGACGCTGTGTGATGGAGTGACATCAATGAGTATGACACTGTGGTAATGTTCGGAATAGATGGCACTCAGCTCTACCAAGACAAGCAGTCCGACTGTTGGATATATATCTGGATAGTCATTGATTTTGCCCTGGATGTGAGATACAAGAAAATGCATGTCCTTCCCGGTGGGGTGCTTCTAGGGCTGCACAAACCCAAGCATATGGACTCTTTTCTGATCCCAGGCTTTCATCATGTGGCAGCTGTTCAGAAAAAGGGACTATGAATCTGGATCAATCGATGGATCGCTTAGGAACTCAAAATTTTTTTTTTTTGAGAGAGTGGTACTCTGCCTATATTTGACTAGTAGCAAAAAATTCTAACGTTCGTCAATCAATATTTAGGGTGCAGTGACACACCCGGGAGTGTCTATATAAGTGGTGTGCTGACGTGCTGGCTGTACTGTGACATCAAAGGCAGGTGCAAACCAGGGGTCAGACACTACTACCCTGCATTACTCAGGCCACATCATTACAACACCTATGGTTGCACACATCCAGACCTTTCAGTTCACAATATCAAGGGGCCATCTGAGGAAACCTATCAGACAAATCTCGCATACGTGCTCAATTCTACCAGTGGTGACTATGAGTGCAGGAGGAAAATTACAGGCATAGTGAAGCCTAGCTTGATTAGCAGGTTCAGGAGATTGCACAGACTGCCACTGACCTTGATGTTTGCAGGGGATTTTATGCACATCCCCCCTCTGAACATGGGTGATTTATTTCCACTTTGGCGAGGTATGTTCACATGCGAGAGCCCAGACAGTACAGCCAATTGGGATTGGGCAGTACTTAAAGGGAAAATATGGGAGGAACACGGCGTGAGTGTGGCTGAGTGCAGGCTGTATTTGCCTGGGAGTTTTGACCAGCCACCTCAGAATATTGCTCTCAAGATCAAAAGCGACTATAAATCCAAGGAGTGGCAGGGTTACCTCTACGCTCTTGTACCTGCCCTCCTGCATAATGTGCTGCCACACAAGTATTGGCACAATTCTGCAAATTAGCCCTAGGGATTAGGTTGTTCCATCAACAAACTATTTCACATGAGCATCTACAACTAGGGCAACACATGATCAAAGAACACTTGGTTGAATATGAAGCGATTTATATACAACAAAGGACAGCGTCTACACTTCCTTTGTCCTTTCATGCACGCAGTCCTCCATATTGGGTTGGAGATCCCACAGCTGGGTCCTCCTATGCTCACGTCACAGTGGACAATGGAGTGAACTATTGGAAACCTGGGTGAGGAGATCAAACAGCCTTCGAATCCTTATCAGAACCTTTCACAGCACACATTGCAATGCTGCCAGGTGAACACGCTCAAGGTGTTGATTCCAGGGCTTCAAAAACATAAGCCAGATGTCCCCCAAGGAGCTGTCGATCTTGGGGATGCTTACGTGCTTTTATGACCACAGGCAAGCAAAGTGACTCTTTTTGATGGTGTGATTAGCCAGCTGGTTATGGAATACATGAATGAGGCGGAGGCACTTGGTGTGGGTCCAGCACCAGATCAACTGGTAAGGATTGTTGAGTGGGGTAGATTATGGCTACCTACTGGCCAGATCACCCATTCGATTTTCAAGGAAGGAGGTACACCCCTAGCAAGATTACGACAGGCCCATTGTGTGAAGATAAGTTTGATAGTTTGTTTGGTCAGATGATACTTCAATGGGCCTATTTCAGATGAAAATCACAGGAGTGATTGAATTTGGTGAAGTCTATTTTTTTTTCAGATCAGCCTCGAAGTAGAGACTAGAGCCATGGCTCTAGTGCATTTGTACTCGCCCCCGGACTTTGATCTTCACAAAGACTCATTCTGGACAGTGTACTCAGTTACCCAGCTTGGGGAGGAGGATGGCTTTTGAATTGTGCACATCAAAGACATTCTGTCTGTCGTTGCTATGATCCTGCACGATCATCATTTAATTCCAGGTGAAGAACATTATTTTCTTTGGGAGCAAATGGGCTTGGATATCTCTACTTTGGGTGTGCCAGAGAAAGACCTTGAATGAATATGTCTGAATCTGTTTGTATGCTCCGGTCGTTTTTGGAGATTTGTCAAAGTCAATGGGACTACACCTTGGGGAGACATTTTTTTTTGACAGATTTAATATATTTCAAAAATAAACAAAAAGACTCTGTATTTATAAGTATGTCTGCTCAATAATATCCATATATTTCATGTCGGTGTAACCATCAGTGTATGTGTCACCATGTGACATTGTATCTGGACTCTGCAAAATGTCTTCATTCTTATACCACAATGGAGGATCCCATCAAAAGCACTCACAGAGTTATTGAAGTGACTTGTATTTATCTAAACTAACTTAATAGACTGTTTTATGCTGACCAGATTAGGACCCTGGCTTTTGATGCCATGAGCAATAGTCTGATATTTGGAAGACAGGCATAATGAAAGGAAATATTGATGGAACCAGGGCAGACTTGTGGACGCAAGGAGCAGCTTTGGTTTCATGTTCCAAAATACCTGTTGAGTGATACACTAAAATTACATGGAGACAAGCCTCATCCATCCTAACTCAGCATAACTTGTGAGCTGTGATCTAGGATGCATGAGCATGTCGAAATGCTCACGATATGGATAATGTGTGGCTAGGATCAATTATGTGCAAAAGGTAATGTCACCATGAAGCTGTTGGGATGGACCAGAAGTCAAACTGCTAGCAAGTCCTTATTCAAGAATTGTGTTTAAAACATGACACATATCAGAAAGCAATTGAGACAACTATTTTTTTCTTTCTATCGAGATCAAGCATGGTACCCTCCTCGATTCTACAGCATTCTGCAGTGCACGGCTGTGGGATGGCTAGGCAGGACCAAGACCGGCACAGGAGTGATGTCACCATTATGCAATGGGAGCTTGGGTTGTGGTTTTTGCAACTCTGGCCTCTCTCCACCATGCAGATAAAAGATGCTATGATGGACGATGAGCTCAAAATCATGGAGAGTATGCAGCACACACCTCAACCCCCCCAGTGTTGCTGTTGTGGCAAATACCTTCTTAATTATGGACAATGTTCCTGCATCAGGGCTGAAATTCATGAGGGCAGCAATGGCCCCTGCGAGAAGCAGTGCATATTCAATGTATCTGGGGATATAAACATGAGCCATGGGTTCGTTGTGGAAGGTGCATGCGAGGTGATAGTAGTATAACATGACGAAGCTTAATTATGCTGCGGAATTATGTGCTGCTGTGGGGTGTGGGTCCAGTTCGGATAGTCATGCCGAACTATCAGCACCAGCATGTATATTTTCTAAACTATGCTCTAAACTGCCTTGAAACCATGGGTGAAAAAGGGGATATCACAGTTCAAACGGTTTTGCAAGTTTTTCCACAGATTCACCGCACTTCGAAACTGCTGTCAAAATGTCCATCAAAACTGCCGCGAAACGTCCACTGTGATATCCCCTATTGTACCCATGCGAGTTGAGGAGTTCTACAATGAAGTCAACACTGACTGTCTCCCAGCATTGCTCAGGAACCTCCAGAAGGTGCAGTTCTCCAACAGGCAACTGACGTTGAGCCTTGGTGCATAGGCATAGGTCACACGCCTTTGTGTAGCTACCATGTGTAGCTACCAATGTAGCGGGACATGTGAGGCCACCAATAGTTCTGAGAGACAAGTTCCAAGGTCTTCCAACATCCAGCATGGCCAGCAATGCGGGTGTCGTGATGTTGGGAGACAATTCGATGTTGTAAGTCATGCTGATTGGGGACATATACCTTTCCACAGAACAAAAGTTATTCATCCCTTTCACCCCACTCTGATGACTTGACAGACTTCCCAGTAGTCTTGCGAAGCTCCTTAGCAGCACATGCAACTGGCTCCTCCAGCTCTCCCTCCTTGGTGCCATTGCGAATATCCCTCAGGATGTCACGTTCTTCACCTGTAAACTCCAGTCCTTCCAGTGCATGAATGACAAAGAGTTCTGGTTGGAGAAGCACCAAATTATCATTGTCGTTGGAGCCAGTGCCATGATCAGGTCGGCGTGAGAGTGCATCGGACTTGCCCATTGTCTTGCCACAACGATGATACAGGTTGAAGTCAAACCAAGACAGATAAAAAGACCAGCAGGCTTAGCGACGGTTGAGCTTTTTGGCTGTGCGGAAGTATTCAAGATTTTTGTGGTCTGTCCAGATCTCAATACTATGCCTCACCCCCTCAAGGAAGTGTCACCATTCTTCAAGGGCACGGATGATGGCGAGCATTTCCTTGTCATGGATTTCATAGTTGTGCTCAACCGGACTGAGACTCTTGGAGAAGAAGGCTATGGGGTGCCATTTGTTATCAACCTTCGACTGTTGGGAGAGAACGGCACCAGTTGCAAAATCAGAGCTATCTGCCTCAACACAATATGGGAGGTCATCATCTGGGAATGCAAGGATGGGTGCAGATGTTACCAATCTCTTTATTGTGTCAAAGGCAGCCTGCTGTGAGGGTCCCCATGTCCAAGGAGTGTCTTTGCGAAGGAGGTCGAACATTGGTTGTGCATGGTGTGAGAATTTCTCAATAAATTGATGGTAGAAGTTGGCAAAACCAAGGAACAACTGCACCTCCCTCTTATTGTTAGGTGTTGGCCACTCAGAAACACCAGCAACCTTGACAGGATCCATTTTGGCTTTCCCGTGCGAGATGATGAGACCTAGGTATTCAATCTTGGTCTTGTCAAAGTCACACTTGTCAGGATGCAAATAAAGCTTGTGTTCTCTGAGATGCTGTACCACTTTCCGTACGACTTCATGGTGACTCTCTAGATCTTCTGAAAAGATCAGAATGTCATCCAGATAATGCACACGACACCTTCAGCAATGAGGTCATGGAAGATGTCGTTCATCATAGTCTGGAAAGTGGCAGGGCTGTTAGTGAGGCCAAAAAACATCACTAGAGGTTCAAACAGTCCCTGGTTTGTCCTGAATGCCGCTTTCCACTCATCACCCTCTTTGATTCTGACATTGTTAAATCCCCAACAAACATCAAGCTTAGTAAAGGAGTGGGCCCCTCGTAGGCTGTTGACAAGGTCAGAAATCAAGGGGAGAGGGTAGCAATTCTTGATTGTCATTGCATTCAGCACACAATAGTCTTGGACAAACCATAGGGCACCATCTTTCTTTTTGACAAAGAACACTGGTGAGGCCATTGGTGACTTTTGATGGTTGGATGTGTCCAGTGCTCAAATTCTCCTCGAGGAATTTGTCCAACTCAGCCTGTTCTCCTGGGGAGAGGGGGTACACCTTGGGTGAGGCTCTGGGGTTGGCTCTGGGTTCTAACTCAATGGCATGATCCCATGGTTTGTGTTCTGGAAGCTTGTCAAACACTCCTTTGCAAAGACATCTTCATAGTCGGACAGGTAGTCTGGAAGAGTGTCTGAAGGTTGGGAGTTGCACCAGGCAGCTTCTGCAAGGTGTTGGGATGTCGTTGAAGAAGCACAAATGAACTCAGCCTGGGGAGGGAGCATGGCGACTAGAATGCAGTCACCCTCTTCTATAGCTTCATCAGATGTGTCTTCAGCTGTTTCAGAATCACCCCCATACTGTTGACTCAGGAGTTCTTCTTCTTCAGCTGTTGATCCATCTGAATCATGCATGAGAATAGGGCAAGGGCCAATACGGCAGGTGTGCAGTTGTAGGGCCTTCTGATGTTCTTCCTTGATGATGTTGCGACATGTATGGCACTGGGGAGGACACTGAGTCATCCATACCTCTTGGGACTTCCAGTCAACTTCTGGGTTGTGGTCCCAAAGCCAGGTGTAGCCAAGGATCATATGTTGATGGCCTAGGCGCATAACAGCAAACACGGCTCTCTCGGAATGGTCCTTGTACCATAGAATTAGATCAACAACTTCAGTGATAGATCCAGATTCATTGGGTGAACCATCAACATTGTACACAGGATAGGACGAGAGAGTGGTCATGCAGTGAGGCGGTTTTCCTGAACAAATCCTGAGTTGATAAACAAACCAGTGGCACCAGAGTCGAGTAGGGCACAAACCGACTTGATCTCTGCTGTATTGGTGGTTTGAACCGACTGGGAGAGAGAGGGAGTTTGGGCCTGGGGTGGAGGCAACAACATACTGTGCAGGAAGATCTCGTTCCCATTTTTTGCGATAGAAGCGAGTTTGAGACTGGGGAGGAGTTAAGGGTTGTGTGTCTAGCATTTCAGTCTCCATAGCTGGGGAATCAGGTTCTGAATCTGTATATTCATCATTTACCTGATTATACAGCAGTGGAGCGAAACGATTGGAAGTTGGCAGCAGGGGCACACAATTCACCTGCTGCATGACACAAAATCCTCTTCTTCTTCCTGAGGCTCTGGACTCCTCCTTGACAAGGCTTGCAACTCTATGATCAGCAGATGACATCAAGTGGGTGATCCATTCATCCTTCTCCTCTGTGGTCATGGTATGGACATCAAAGGCTTAGGGACATTCTCGAGAGAAGTGTCCTGGTTTTCCACACCTATGGCAGACCAAGGAAGTGGATTGGCGATGATGGGTGGCATCTACCTCCATGGCTACTGGCTGAACAGCTGTAGTGACAGCAAGTGGGGCTGGCTGAAGCTGCAGTGTTGAGTCGGATTGGTGAGGTGGATGTGGGTTTCTGTGGATAAGACCAGTAGAGAGGACAGTGGGTGGGTAGGAGTGTTTGGTGTACCACAGGAAGCACTTTGAAATGCTTCATTGGCAGCATGCGCCTGTGAAATTGTCCTAGCCACTGAAAACCATTCAGAGAGGTCATCGTCTGAGGGGCGCCTTTCAACCATATTTGCAATCTGACTTTGGACAGAGGTGTCTAGACCGTGACCAAATTTCATGACAAGGGAGGCTTGTTCCATATACCCAGACTTCTCGACCAATTCTTCAAACTCATCAATGTAGTCATCAACCATATGATGAGTTTGATAATATTGATGAGACTCAAGCTTGGTCCTAGCAGTAGTCTCTTCATGAGGAAGGAAGAATGTCAATTTGAATGCCTTTTCAAAAGAAGCCCAAGAAGGATGAGTGGGCCTGCCAGTTTTGGTTTCCATCTCAAAGATACGTGTGGCGAATGAAGAGGCACGACCAGATTTCATGAATGACAGGGCCCATAGGACCTTGGTGTGATCATTGGCAAACTGGGTCAGGCACAGGGCAAGGTAGAGCTTGCATGAGTTTAGGAAGGCTCGTCCTTTCTCTCTGTCACCAGTGAAGTTGGCAGGAATGGCAGGTGTTGCGTGTTTGTGAGTGGTGGGAGGGGAGAGTGATGTGGTCATGAGGTTGGCGACATCATGGTTCAAGGTGTGTACTTGGACATCTGTCTGCCAGAGTTGCTGTGCTAACAATTCCTTCTCCTCTCTTTTGACACGCAGGGCAGTCTCCAGGACAGTGACACGTTGGTGAAGCTCATTGTAAGCTGCTTGGAAATCGAAAGGAATAGGGCCTTCAGAGATGGGTGTAGACATGGTAGGGATAGATGGAATATAGGGTATTATGTAGAGAGTGTACCAGAGGGGTTCTGAGCTGTTATGCACCTGAAGAAGTCGATTCAGAGACAATAGAGACAGTAGCTGGTCCAGTAAGTTGTCAGGCTTTTCTACTATAAGGGCAACCTCCAGGAGCGGTGGAATATCACACTGGGAACTGGCAGATGGGAATCCAAAGAGAAAAGCCTAAGGTTCCCACTGCCGAGATAACTACCTAGTATGCAAATAAGCGGAACATACGGCAATTACGTAACGGGATTGGAATCCAATGCCGTTACATAATGTGGGTGCTTATGCGAGCGAAAACGAAGAACAGATGCCAATAAACACCCAACTGTACCATGGTTACATAACAGGATTGGAATCCAATGCCATTACGTAATGTGGGCACTTATGCAAGTGAACATGGAAAAAGAGATAGGGGAAGGATATATAATGGAGGAAAGAGAGAAATGGGGAGGAATGGATAGAAGGAAGAGAGAATAGAGAAGTGTCGAACCACATGAAATGGGGTTCCCCTTACAGCTAGAGTGTGATGGTCTGCTTGCACCAGAGGTTGCTCTTGAGTCTTGGGGAGATATTCCTGTGCAGCCAATGCAATGTTCACAAACCATATGAAAAGAACGCAACTATGGGGCCATTTGTGAGGCATGGCTTACTCACAGAGTTGAGAAATATTCATTCACCATTGGTACATATTGATTCAGATTGAGCATACAAATAAATTTCCACAACATAGGAACATATCACTGTCAATGAGATCATTCATGCAGTACTTCCCCTTTGGGTCAAACATTTCAATCATGTGACAACCCTGCGACAGATACTTGACCAGAACAAATGTGTGCTCCTTCTCCTCCCAGACCTGACACCTCCCAGACTGTCTTTGGTAACCATTTACTTTGTCTGAACAATCAGACAATTGCAATGTCCTGGGCCCCTGATGGAGCACCTAAACACAAATTGTAAACAGGCATACTGCACTGGTTCTGAGTTTATTATAACACAGTCATATCATGGGCCACCTTGGAAGGAAGGATTGCACTGAAGAATATATTGGAGTTGTTGCCAATTCTCCTGTGACTGGTAATTGAGATACACACACTTATGTGGCAGGATCTGCCAGGGATTTGGTCAATGTTCATTTGTCTTTTATACCACAATACTACAATAGCATACCTTGATTGGTGCCTCTGTGAGCTGTTCATTTGGAAAGCTCCCATGGAGGAATATCACTAGATTCCTAGAAAAACCTCAAAATACTGCATTGCCTTTATTGTTATCTTCAATTTGCTTGACTGTGGTATGCTTATCAGGTGAACCAAGCTTCCAATGTCCTACAGGAGCAAAAGGAGTTTCTTAGGTTTTTCATCACATCCAATTTCTGCAGTCTCCTCCTTAGCTGCCATATCATATGCATCAACAGCCATTCGAATGCATGCAATTGCTTCCTGGTTTTCATCAATAGTAACCATATACACCAAGCCCAAGGATCTCATAATCAACTTGAATGTTTCCCTGCTCCAAAGTTGGTGGGCTCACCTGTCCTTCAACTCTCTTACCATTTGTTTGTACATAGGCTTGCTGGACTTCTTGCTGGAATCCTTCTCCAACACGTGTACTATAGTTTCCCCCTTGTTGACAATGTCATATTCAAGATGTGCTGGTGTTGTTTAGGGAAATTGAAATCTTTTCCATACAGGTCTGAGAGTTTCTATTCCAATAAGTCTCAACCAATAAGGAAACACATTTTGTCAGACTGAAAATCATACCTCACACCAATATCCATAGCTTTCTGAGTATCTTTTTATTTTTTGGATCTGCAGCTCGAAGACCAGCAAGCATCCGAAAGCATGCATATGTTTGGATACAATGAACAAATGGTGAGGAGGCAGGGAGCAGCTGTACAATGCAAGGTAGTATGCACTAATGTTTATATTGTAAGGTGGTATTTTACTTGACTTGCACATCAATAGATCTTACTTTTAAAACATCAAGGAAACCTTGACCATCAGAGAATTCCAATGTGGTGACAGATATGAAGTGTTTCAGATTGGGCCATCTAGGCACTAGATTCATACTATATCAAATTTTCAGTGCCAGCTCAATTATAAATTAACTTGGAACAGACTTCTTTGATAAATACCCTTTCTTTTTGAGATCTCCTAGGACTTCAAGCAAGAGTGGCCAAAGATGTTTCCCCCATTTTCCAATGTCATCTGCATGCAAAAGGTCATAAGAGTTTGCAAGATAGGGATCAGAGTTAGCTATGAACCAGAAGGCATTCTGAAATAACTACTGATCAGACCCAGAAATCATATAGGAGTCTACAACACACCTCCACAAGATGCAAACCATGTTGCCACAAAATTCTCTCCACTTCAGCTTTTGTATGAGCCTTTTTTGCCTGTTTATACACATCATGCATTACTTTGGATGTACCAAGGACACTCTGTAGAGTGCATTTGTGCAAATCATCATGGTGAACAAGACAACGAGGGCAGGGATGGTCAGCTGAAGCTCCATGTGTTGCACAACTTGCAACAGCCTCTTCCCCATCAAGGGATTGAATAGGAACTCCAGGGAAAAAAACACATGCAATTTCATCTGCACATTTCACTGTTTCTCCTCTCTGGGATGGACCCTTAAGGGATTTGAAAACAATATGCAAGACTTTGTGATAAATTTCTCACTTGAATAAGCCAAAGTCAACTTTTTCAGATGCTTTGCGATCAGCTGGGTCACTTGGATCTATAACCTAAAGAGTTATTATCTGATTAATGCCTGCATAAACAAAAATACTTTGAAGACTTAACCCATGGCATGTAGCCAAATAAAACTCCTCCCCCATTCCCAGAACCATTTCTGATTTGGTGGGGAAGAAAACCAGCCTGGAATAGCATTGGATGCATTGTCCCTGTACTTGAAACCTTGCCCTTGTCCATCCACAGATGTAATGGTAAGAAACAATGAGGAAGATCAGCCTCTTGTGGCAGTTGATCCTTCCTGAAATAAGCATATAAGCCTAAGAATTATCAACAGACACATACTTGGACATTCCACCATGTTTGGCCTGTGTTGACATCATCATATAGACATGTGCATGTACCATTTTCATGCAAAAACTTCTTCACAGGATAAAACACAAGCTCAGATGCCAATGTAGGATCTGTGAGAAGACTAAGGATCCACTGCCATGGATCTCTATAAAGAAAGTTATATGTGTATTCCTGACCAGCATATGTTGCTTGAACACTGCCTTCTTGAAACTGCAATAAATTAATATAGATTTAAATTTAAAATAAAGCTCTTACTTGAACAACATAATTTCATGAAAAATGCAAACTCTGATGATAGTCATCAAGATTCCTATAAGTGAGCTTGGAATGTCCTGGATCATTCCAGTCATGTTTTATTCCCCAGATAAGTTTCTTAATTGTTTTTGCACCCATTGCTGACTGAACCACAATTTCTGCAGCACATGTTTGGAAAAGAGCCCAGGGTCACTCCACATGTGTAAGCAGAGGTTGAGTGAGGGGAGGTGCTTTGGGGGATGATGGGAGATCATGAAAAATGTATTCTGGCTCAAGGCCACTGTGGGGATGATGCAAAATCTCAATGTATGTTGATGAAATAGGTGGGTGGTGAGCCAGCTCTTCTGAATCAGAACCAGAGACTGATTCTGGATCAGAAGATGAAGATGCCGAATCTTCCAACTCCATGGATATATACGAAGCCGTTGAGCTGTTCCGGACATCAAAGCCAGGACTCACTGCTTGAGAATAAAGAAAAAAATTCAGTGAGCCAACTTGTGTGATCAAAACGTGAATATTATACTCACCATTATCTTTGAGTTGCACTTCATGAGTGCGAGTAGATAGATCTCGGCTCGGAGATCTGGGACCAGACGATTCATTAATGTCATTGATGACTTTGGTGCCGACATGACGCGCCATTGACAATTCAACTGTAGATAAAGTACAGGTAATTTTTAATAATATTTTTTACACATGTCAACATAAATTTACAGGGATGTACATCATTTCTTCATTTTCCACCATTTCACAGCCTCAAAGCTGCTTTGCTTGTGCTCACATGCAGTCACATGTTGCGAGAACCCCCTGATGAAGTTCTGGCAGAATTTGCACCAGTACCTTCAACTGTCCTCGCTCAACTCTCAGTGGACTGGCATTTAATTGAGGTTAGTGTCAATGATAAACAGCGATAATGACTCGGAAGCGCCAGCTCACTGGGTGGTCTCCATTTGGTAAGTTAGTAACACACACATATTAATAGTTTCATTGAGGGGGACTGTAACTGACAGCTCACATGACATAAAGACCAGGACCCCGGAAACTAAGATTCACTCAGAGTGGAAATAGTATTAAGATCCGAAGTCATATTATATTGAATCGGAGATGTTGTATTGACAAAATTATAGATCCGAAGTGTTCTATGCATTACAGTGGATGAGGGGGGGAAAAGCTGTCATGCATGTGGAGATGGAATGTCAATGTGGGGATTGGATGGATTCCAGGGCGGACAGTTTGGCAAAGTTGCTGTTTGTTACAGTGGCAATTGAGATTGAGGGGTTGGATTGTTGCATTGGTCAGGACCATATGAACATGTTTTGCCTTGGAATCCCTGGAACACAATGTGTGGGGTGGTTGGTATCATTGGTGGGGGTATTCGGTCTTGTAGGGATCATGTCATTTTCATGTGCATCAACAGAATTGACATCACAATGTGTGAAACTCTGATTCAGAGTCCCAGATTCCAGTGATTCAGATTCTTCATCGGATACTATCTTGATGTATATGGGATACAATGGTGAGCACTTGAGCCAACCTGCCTGTCAATGATAAATGAAAAGTGTGTATGGCCCTTTTAGCTTAGACTCTGAGCATATTATTAGATGACTTAAAATTTAAAGGATATTCTGGGAAAGTTTACTTACCTGGTGGACCTTTGACAGGACTGACATTGAGATCAGCTGCAGCTGATTCAGAATCTCCTGGCAGCCAAAAGATAAGATGTGGGAGAAGTCTTAAACTATCAGAGCTTGATAACATTATATTTGACCTCTTGAGGACGATTATGCATTGCATTGGTGGATGTAATAACTTGCAGTGTCACATGAGTCCAAAGTTTGAATTGTATTTGTATTATTATTATAGTCACATACCTGGACCAGCGCCTTGATCAGGATGCTGCAAGGCACATGTAATCCCGGTCAGGATGCCATCAGGATTGTTTTTGCCAGATAAGGTCTTGGTAAGGAGAAGCTGACAATCAGCAAGGTCATCAGGCCTGATCTGGCATTTAATATTTTTCCAACATAGTAGCTTCCAGATGCACCAAAAACCATTGTAGTACATGTAGGGGTTAGCTAGATATTGAGTGGTGACCATTTTTTTTGGTTGCGGTGGCCAGATTGCTCAGGCATGGTGGCTAGATTGCTTGGGCGCAGTGGAAATCTGTGGTTGCAGTGACTCAAAAGCTTTGTCTCAGTGGCACATTGGCCACATGACATGACATCATCTGTATTTCAGTGACATGATTGTGGTTTTTGCATATTATATATCATAGCGCGTTTCCGGACTTCTAAAAAAGTTGGCCGTTTTAGGCAATGATACTGAAGCGTGTCATCTCCGCCTAAATCGAGATAACGTAACACCGATGCCACGGCCTTCGCAAGATGCTGCTTCAGATGGTATCGACAATTTCCAGCTTCCCAAAGCACTCATAACGCGCATTGCGAAATCCGCCGTAAGTAGGAGCGTGTAAAAATTCAGGCCACTGTTTACTATGGGTCTCTGGTAGCTTTCGAATGACACAAAGCTACAAAAGGACGCAGTCAACTCCCTCTTAGATGGTGCCACTGTCTTCATTAATTATCTCGGTATGTTCTTTTTATCATCTATCTTGCCATGCGCATTCGACTCACATGGACTTTATCTTGTAGCTGCAACGTGAGCGGTGTGATTAATTTCCACACTGAAAGTCACATTTTTTGAAAACCATAGCGCACAAGATGTCGCGTCTTCACGCTCTCGGAAGACAATTGCAGGTCCAGACATCCTTAAAGCTCTTGAAATAATTGAATTTGGCGATCTTGTGCCAATGTTACAAGCCGAGCTAAATGGTATGATGGTTTTTTTCGCTGATGTGCTTGGGTGATTCAAAATTTTTGCGTAAGTGCATCGTGGGATAGGAAAGACGGAAAAGGGAAAAAGCAAAGCAATAGACGTCAAGGGAAAGGGAAAGGAGAAATTGACCCCAACAGCACCCACAGATACGCCTCTTCCACAGTCAAGTGATGTTCTCTCTGCTGCTGATGCGGGTTCCTTTAAAGACGCTGTCCCAGAGGGAGAGGAAATGCCAGATAATCCAGAAGAGCCGGAAGATGAAGGATTCGACGAGGACGAAGAGATGATTGAAGCAGATGAAGATGAGGAGCTGGAAGATGACGATGTAGAAGAGCTGCAAGAATTTGTTGACACAGTTGTCGTGGAGGAGGAGGAGCTTAGAAAGAACCAGCGAGGCTTGGAGGAGGGTACTCCCCAGCCGGTCGTATCACAGGATCTCGCTGACCTCTAATAGTGTTGATCCATTGCCACGTGAGTTGCATTTGAGGATGTTTTACGTGCAACTTAAAAGAGTAATGATTATTTTAGAATAGTTTTGTCTAAAATCCATATATCTGTCTTGTTTTTCTAACATTCGCGCTTTATGGCAAAAGGTCCTGTACTTATATATATATAGCATCAATTTCTAATCTAGTTAGACAGACACACCATGTGTGGTCCTAGTCTAACTCGCCCTGTTGTCTCTGTGAGTCTATTTTGTGGCTTATTCCACAGAATAGAGGTCTCCTGGTGGACAACTCAAGCTGTACCGGTGAGCTGCTGTCATCTCACATTATCACTGCAAGTTCACAGGTGCTCCAAGACAACTTCATCAACTGCGGTCACATTCTGGATTAGACCATATATGTTGCTCATTGGCCTCATCTGGTGAATAGGTAGATTAGTGCTTCTATTGTGCAGGGAATGGATTGATAAGGAAGAGGTTTGATAGATTTTGAATGTAAAGGAATGAAGAAATAAAAGATATAAAAAGGGACTCAGAGGTTTCCTTAATAGGTAGTGAGTGTTGAAATCTGACCATATGCACCCACTGGTGTCTATGTGCCAATCACCCAAGGATTACAAACCTTTTCTCTCAGTTGTTTATACCATGATTGTTAGATCCCAGATCCAGCTTCCGTTATTCCGATGTTTTCCGCATTCCGATAAGCCCTTTTCCCCTTATTTCCGATATACCCCCATTTTATCATTCTTAGTCACAATCCATCTGAATCTTATCCCTGTACGTTCTATCTCGATTTCTGTATTTGCTCCAATTTCGGAACTCCATATTGCACACCCTTATCTCTTTGTTTCCAATTTCCAGAATTCCACATATTTCCTTAAATATGTGTTTCTTCATTCAAGCTTTCTTTAGCTTGTATATCTTGTTAAAACCCATTATCTCGTTATACTTGATATATATAGTAAAACCCTCTATATCACTATATCTTTTATCACTCTTCATTATGCCAAGTTCTATCTGTATAAAACCTTACTTCTTTGATCTTCATATCGATATCCTGATTTATTCCAACTCTGACATTTCTGACCTTCTGAAATCTGTTCTTTGATTATACTCACTTTCCTGTAAAGCTAAAATCCTTACTCATTTATCATTATCCCTGCTTCTTCCCGCATTGATTATTCCAAATCCCAAATATCTGAAATCTTCCATTCATCTCCAATAAGTCTTGACTTACTATTTGTTGCTGATCTCTTCCGAATAGACCCGACCATCAGAACTCCAATAATCCTGTCCGGTCTTCAAGTCCAAAATACCAGGGCACTAGAAATCCAAGAGGGCACAACCCATAAGTTGAAGCCAATGCCCGTGTAGTTCAGCTTTGGATCTCCGATTTCCAAGTCATCAAATATTCTGCACATTTCTGAATATCGTGACTTTCCAATTTCGGTCAAGGAGAGCTCCGACCCAATCCAACCTACATCCAATCCGGTCCTTAACAGTATATACAAGCTAACACTCTTGATTTCTATAATGTCTTCCGACACCTGAATCCGAACACCCAAAAATAATGTCACTGACAACATCATTGACCCATCAAGTGTTCACAATTCCAGTGACTTTGACAAATGCCTCATAGACAAAGACTTCAAACCCAAGCAAATCCCAATATCGACAATGTGACCTCAATTCTTCTTTCCAATGACTCACAACCAATGGCAACAACTTCTGACCAAACCCCAATTTTGCCGACACCGAAACTTTCTGACATCCTTGGACAAGACAGTGTCAAAAACCGCCTTTGACCTGTTATCTTTGACAGAACAAAGTTAGTAACAACAAATGTGGTTAAAGAACCCTTCCGACAAAGCTGAAGGTGTTAGCGATGATGTATGCAAAGTATACAGATTAAGACAGTTAGGGAAATGGTGCTGTGATGGTGCCTACTTGTTGAAATTGGAATAGAGAGGGAATTTGAAAGAAGAAAGTAGAGTTTACTTAGCAGACAGAGTTCTGGCGATGTTGTCGATGTTGATCGTTAAGAATGGAGAGAGATAGAGATGAGAGGATGATGAGTTCAGAATAGTCATTAGACTCATCGTTCGACTTAGATGTGTAGACAACACCAAGTAAAGAGAGGGGGAAGACTTATGATAATAGAACTAAAGAAATACATGCATTCTATCCTACTGTTTTATACTAGGCGTATTCACCGGTGTCAGATAGATACCATGTGGACTGTATGCTAAAGGGAGGTATAGCTTTCTTGGTTATTGTTATTGATGTTCCTATTTACTGATATTGGAGTCGCATATATTGACGATCAGTTGTTAGGTTGAGTGATCCGATCTTGGACAGCGAATATCACTAATGTCACTAGTGTCGGTAAGACGTGGAGGGGATGGCGACAGTGATAAGTGTCGTTAGGTGTTGAATCATGACAGTAGCCCCCCTTCTAGTTCGGAGCCCCAGTGACGCATATAGAGAATTGCTTTGATTTGTTGGATAGCGTTGTGGTCCGTGCACGTCCTGATAGGTGGTGAGAGACATACAAGCGATAATGTGGCCTGGTCTGTGTGCAGCACACGTTGTTAACATAAAAGCGGGCGCAGCCTTTAACGAGTCTTCATTCTGCTTCCAATGGCGCCCTCTTTCAACACTCTGTTAAGACAGTTCCAGAACAAGGCGTTGACTGAACCCGAACAACATGAAAGCCTCCTTGAAGAAATTGAGATGTGGGTGAAGGAAATGGAGGGTATAGATGTGAGTCGGATCGTTTCTTGTTGATACCTGTCACTAACGGATATTGATAACAGGACAAGCTATCGGATGCAATGGAGGCTCGTCTCTCCATACAGCCAAAGTTTACGATTCCACCAGAGGTGATGAAGATTCAAAGCGATATCGAGGCAGCAAAGTCTTGGGTCTCGGTATTGAAGGCAAGTGATCAAGTCTTTCCTTATTGATTGTTCCTAACTGTTGTCGATAGGGGCGTTTCACAGTGGCTTTGCCCAATCCTTTAGCGATGGCTGCTGTGGGCCTAGCGAGTCCACGAATCGACACTCCACCGCCAAAGGTGATTCCGTCTGTCCCAGTAGCCCCTCTCTTCAGTAAAGGGGTGCTGACAGAGGATCTGACGGATGAAGCAGTCGATCAATTGGCCCACGACGATATTGCCATCGTTCCACAACGCGAGGCTAAGTTTCTCGGTGGTGTTGGGATTGCCGATATGCATCGGATAGCTATGCCAGCAGAGTATGGTGATCTGTTGTCATATCATATCACTGGCATCATATATGTCGATGTAAGTAGTTTCTTTATTGACTGCTTGTTTTCTTGTTGATGTCCGATAGGGTGTCGTGGTCGAGAATGAAAAGAAATGTGAGATGTGCGATCGCCATGGTTATCGGTGTTACAGGTTGCCAAGGTGTGTGTGTGGACAGTGCTGTCGCGATGGAAAGCAGTGCAGCCTAAATCATAAGTAGATGGTTCGTTTGTAGTTGCCATCACTAATATCTTCTTGTATAGCCAAACACGCCAAATGGCAGACTGCTGAAGCATCGGCTTTGACAGCGGCTGCCAAAGGTAAGGGCAAGGTCATCGTCACATTGTCCAAGAGCATAGGACTCCTCAAATCCGCATCACCCACCATTGCTGGGCCTTCCTCTCTACCCCCTATCCCTTCGACTCATTTGCAAGCTGCACACGACACTAAGCACCCTCTCAATCTCATTCCAAACTCATCGCCAGGGGAATCGCCTGTTTGTCCCTCTAAGCGACTTCGTCTGGACGTCATTGGAAGCAGTGCATTGCAAAGTCTGCAGGATTCGATGGTGGAAGGGGCTGATCAGATGGATCGGTTAGCGCAACAGTGAATTGTTGCCAATAATGCAGTAATGGGGGTTCAAAAGGAAATGTTGGAGGTTCAGGCATGAATAAGAAACACAAATAAGAAGTTGGAAAAGTTTTTGTGAAGGAGTGATAAGAAGAGTGTGAATGGTGTACCATAAGAAAAGTTTCTCTTTGAAATCAAAAAATAGTCGCCTTGAGAAATATTATTTGAATGAAAAGCATTTTAATTAAAAAGAGAATGAAAGTTTTTTTGGAAGAAAGAGGGTGAAAAACGACTTCTCAGATGTCTTGTGTGATCAATGTTGCTTCAGAATGAATTCCGACGCCGACTATCATCATGTAGTGTTTTGGATTAAATGAGGGTTTTAGCTAAAGTATAATTGAAGGAAGAGTTTTAAGGTCAGGGCTTATCGGGGTAAGCCTTGTGAAACACTTTGACAGGTTTCGGTGCATGTTGAAGATTGTTGGAGTATTCCCGTTGCGTCGCTTGTGTGTTCATAGCCCTTCCATTCAACAAGATATTGTATGTGTTTCCTTCATCGGTGGGAGTCCAGAATGCGACCAACTTTGTATTCGAGGGAATCCTCAACCTCAACAGGAGGTGGAGGGTCAGGATTGCGATTTAGGATAAGGCTTGGTGTTGCAGGTTCTAATAGCGATATGTGGAAGACAGGATGAATCTTCTGTAATGCTAGTGGTAAGCTGAGTCAAAACATGTGCAATGACACCTTTTCGACTATAGGATAAGGTCCTAGCCATTGGTGATCAAGTTTCTTGGATGGTCACTTGGTTCAGATGTTTTGGCTGTCCAACCAAACTTTGTCACCAACTATCAGCTTCAGAATTGCTGTGTTTCGATTGTTGGTTGATGTTTGATACTGTGCCAAGGTTACCTGAATTTTTTCGTGGAGATACTGGTGTAATTCCTTTAAGTCTACAGCCATTTGGTGAGCAGTTTCCGACAGAACAGTATCAAGGGAAACTTCGAGGTTAGGATGGAAGCCTTTATTCGCAAACAATGGGGTGACCTGTGTTGCTGAATGTGACACGTTGTTGTATGCGAATTAGGCAAGGGGTAGGAGATGTGACCAGTCATCTTGTTGATAGTTAACATAAATCCAAATGTACTGTTCAAGGACTTGGTTGAGTCGTTCGGTTTGTCCATCTGTCTGAGGGTGATAGGCCGTCAATAGGTTGGCCTTGATGTTGAGAAGCTGGCATAACAATCACCAGAAACGGGAGATAAAGTGTTTGCCACGATCAGAGACAATGTTGGATGGTGTGCCAGGTTTAGAGAAGACATGTTGAAGGAAAAGAATGGCTACGTCTTCGGAATCAATGTCACGATATGTGGGGATGAATAAACCCATCTTTTTTAGTCTATCGACGATGACTAGGATGGTGTCAAATCCATTGGATAGAGGAAGTCCTTTGATAAAATCCATCGAGATGGAATCCCAAGAGCATTCTCCAATTGGTAAGAACTTGAGGGGTCCAAATGGTTTGTGGTGAATAGATTTAGTGTTGCGACAAGGGGTACAAGACTTAACATAGTCGGTAACGAAAGTGATGATTTTTGGCCAATAGTATTGCCGTCGAATGTTGTTAATAGTTTTGCTGATTCCTGGGTGTCCCGATAATTGAAGGTCGTGGCAGGCCCTGAGTATGTCGAGTCAAAGGTCCTGGTGGTCTGGGATGTAGTATAGACCATTATACAGAAGGAAATCACCATCTGTCGATAAGGACCATGGGTCAGGGTGATCGTTGGCAGGTGGTAATTTCTGTTGGAGTCTCTGTATATGTGTCTGAGCAAAGGGGTCTGTATGAATTCCTTGCTTGATGGAGGAAAGGCTGAGTCTAGTACTATGGCTTGCAGAAGTAACTGTCCAGCTTTGAATATGGTCTGGAAGTTATGAGGATTAGCTTCTGTATAGTTGCTACTCCCCCCTTTAGGGTACATGTCGCCACAACATGTGAGTGCATCTGGTTTTGTTCCAAGACGTCCGGCATGATAGCGAATAATGTAGTTGAATCCTGAGAGATATTCCGACCAGCAAGCTTGCCAATGGGTGAGTTGCTTTGTCGTCGCAAAGTATTCGAGGTTTTTGTGGTTGGATAGGACAAGGACTATGTGGGTAGCGCCTTCGAGGTAGTTTCTCCATTGTTTAAAGGCCTTGAAGATGGCGAGCAGTTCCTTGTCATATATCTCATAGTTCAACTCAGCTGGATTCATGCTTCGCAAATAGAAAGTGATAGGATGGATATCACTGTCATAGGGAGAGATTTGAGAGATGATCGTGGCGACGGCATAGTCGGATACGTTGGTTTCGATGACAATAGGGTTGTTGGGGTCGAAATGAGTGAGAATTGGAGCCTTAGTGAAAGCAAGTTTGAGGTGTTCGAAAGCGTCATTTTGCAGTGTATTCCATGTGAATGGGGTATTCTTACGCATCAGTTGTGTTAGCGGAAGTACAATGTCGGAGAAACGAGCAATGAAACGTCGGTAAAAGTTGGCGAAACCCAAAAAACACTGGACATCTTTCAGGGTTTTGGGTGTCGGCCAACCTTGAATTGCATCTGTTTTTGCAGGATCCATTGATACACCCGCTGGTGATACGATGAAACCCAAGAATTCAACAGAAATAGAGTGGAAGATAGATTTCTCGGGCTTTATATGAAGGTTATGTTCTCTGAGACGAGTGAGGACCTTTCAAACATGTTTCCGATGATCGTCAATATTGTTGGAAAATACTAGAATGTCATCCAGGTAGACTACAACAAAGCGATCAGTCATATCTCAAAGAATATTGTTCATAAAATGTTGAAATGTTGCCAGAGAGTTTGTGAGACCCATTGGTAGTACTAAAAACTCGAAGGCCCCATATTGGGTGTGGAAGGCTGTTTTCCATTCATGGCCAGGTTTGAGCCTAACATTATAGTAACCAGTGTGAAGATCAAATTTGGTGTAGATTTTCGCTGACTTGAGCTGGTCAACAAGGTTGCCAATGAGGGGGATCAGATAGTGATCCTTGACCGTAATCTTGTTGAGAGCACGATAGTCGACAACGAGTCGAAGGCCCCCATCTTTCTTCTTATTGAATAGTACTGGTGCTCCACCAGGGGAAATCAATGGTTGGATGAAGCCTTTTCCAAGCATATTGTCTAGGAATTTGCATAGAGCTTCCAGTTCTACTCCTGACATTGGGTATATTGGTCCAAGGGGTAGCGGTTTGTTGTCTTCAATTTCAATCTTGTGGTCATAAGACCTATGAGGTGGGATGGCCTTTGCTTCTTGTCTGGAAAAGACATCAACAAAATTGAGGTATTTGTTGGGTACAACCTTGGCGAGCAGTTCCGCTTCATCTGTCGGTAGGACTTTGCCATGAAGTAGTGATGTTGGAGTGGGTTTGTGGGAACTAGCAAGTAAACTTTCAGACCTGAGTGTAGGTAACGATGGAATAAAGTGAAAAGAGTATATGTCTTCTCCTGCATTTATGAATTTCCTGAATGAAGCAGCACCAACAAGAGTGATTTTTGGAACTTCGCGTGTTCAAATATCGATAATGAATCTGTTGGGAAAAGGTAATGGGTCAGAAAACGTAGTTGGCATATTCGTGTCGATTGGTGATCGGAAGATAGGGGAGTCAGATTGAAGGAAATTGGGTTTTGAAAGGATACCCAATGGTGGCAATATAATTGCCAAAGAACCAGGGACTATGGAAGGGGGTGACCCTGAAGAAGTGTGGAGTTCCGGGATGGAATTGAAAACCGAAGGTAGCGTCGATTGGACGTCCTGAGTGGTTGTGATACAGGACATGGCGGTGGTCATCGTCGGGAGCGTCAAGCCAGTGCCGGATTGGAAATGAAGTGACATTGAAGCCCAGTCGATTGTCAGGTTTGTGGTTTTTAGCCAGGGGAGACCTAGGACAATCGGGGCTGATGGATGAAGTGTTGAATTTGGTGGTTGTCCCATCACTCTAGCTTGTGTAGTTGCTTGGATATTGTTGTTTCTTTTCTTGGATGTATTTTGACTCCGCTTTGGGCGCTTATTAAGTGCCCTAAAGCGTAGGGGAACTGGGTGGATGACTCTCTAACTGAGTATCCATCCACTGTTCCCAGGTATGTGTAGTTACACTTTGTTTTCTTTACCTACTCAATAAACTGAGTATCCATCCACTGTTCCCAGTGCTGTGACAGTGTCCCCTGGTCTAAATAGGCCCTAAAGCATCCACTTTCAACAGGTTATGGGCCCCG
>MU134629.1:46701-95108 GCA_015039355.1 Ramaria rubella
ATTCTCTCTTGACCCTTTTCCAATTGACTCCAAGACATCCTGAAATTACCCCTCTCTGCCTCTCGCATACACAGATAGCAACAGTATAATTGTGATGCTTGTGCTCTTTTGCACAGCCAGGAAAACCAGGCTGTGCTCAAGCTGGCACAAGCATGAATACAAAAAACTCGGATGAGATGCAAGAGTTGGGAAGAGGTTAAGGGTGGGTGTGAATAAATAAGAGCTTGAAGGCTTTATGGCTATCGAGCGAGGAATAAGTTCTAAGGATGCAAGGAGTGAGAAAGTGGAGCGCATGGATATATATGAGAAAAGCATAAAGGAAAGGAGTAATGGGGAAAGACAAAGGCTCTGGTAAGTTGAGGGGATTGCAACACGTAAAATGCATGCTGAAATGGTCATGCGACTTGCATCAGAGACCTTGGACAAAGTGAGTGTTGTCCAGCTCATGATTGCTTACACCCCAACTCATTATCCCTACATAAGGAGTAATCTCAGCCTCTTGCTCATTGTGTCAAGAGTTGGTGTGGCTCAGGTGCAGCAATGGTATAGCTGCTTAGATAATAATGTAGATAGGTCGTAGTTTTGTCCTTATCCACTGTGTCACATGCATATACAGTTAGCTCTTTATCTTCCAGTCAATACTTTTATTTTCAGGTCAGCACTCATGCCTCCTTTTGGTCTTGACAGGTTATTGGCCCTGCCCACACACATTAAAACAAACTTATGTAAACATTTTTCAATATTCCTTCATCATCCCATTTTCACACTTCATTCATGACACACATTTGACATGCTGCAAACCATCTTTGAACTCTTTTGAATGTTCAATGAACAGAACAAGTTCAGCAGCAGCAACTACATCAGGTCTTGGCTCACTGAATTCAATATGACCTTTGGTGAAGATTTGCCGTGAACAGAACATCCATGCCCATTGTGTTGACTGATAATTCAATATGAAGGTCATTGTGCAGGATCAGCACTTTACAAGTGCAACATCATTCTTTCCAAACACTTCAAGCAGATGTCCCCACCACAAGCCATCAGGCTGACTCATGCCCAACTCATTTCTAGCCCAAGAGACAAGAAGAATTTTGGCCTTTGTCCAGGAGTCATGCCATAGTTAGGGATCAGCACCGTACTGTACCGTACTGGCACCCGTAAAGTGACAGCTGGCTTATGGTCACGGGCCATCACCATACCTTTGAAGGTGATGGATGGTTATGGTACGGGTGTGGGACAGCCGTATATGGTAATACGGCTACTTCAAATGCTATTGTGAATCCACAAACTCCACATCATCGGAATTCTCACTATGAGATTCCGATGTATCCACAGAGCTTGGCTGTGCAGTGGTCATGGCAGGCATAGGGGGCTGAGGTTTGGGGATATGTGATGATAATTCTGGTTTGGCTCCATTTGTTGGATCCAGTAATTGTGAGGACAGAGTGTGCGCACATGCCAATGAGTGAAGAGGCTCCAGGTTTACTACCAATTTCGTCATGTCGTATGGAGCACAGAATCTGCTGCAATCACTGTAAGCTGCTGGTGACCTTACAGCACCTCAAGATCCACCTTAAAAGCAAAATTTGCCCCACCATACTAGACAAGTATGGGTGCAGACCGTTCAGCATTTGGTGGTACAATGCCATTCAACCTGAACAGTGTCATGATCCTCTGGCTAAATGGTGGGTATCAGCAGCTCACTGGATGGGACCAACAACTTCACGCATTGGGTAGCTTACCTGGAGGTCACCTACTGGTACATGTCAGTCAGACGACTTCACCACAGGGATTAGGGCCAAATCTGTGAATTGAGGGAATTTGGGGGGAACAGATGGAAAACAATTTGTTTCCAAAAGGGCTGAAAATCTGGCCAAAACTTTAAATTCTCTGAAGGTTCTCTGAGCTAAAATGGGAGAACCTTTGGAGAATTTAAAGTTTCAATCATGTTTTCTGCATGCTTTCTGCCCTTTTTGGAAACAAAATGTTTTCCATCAATTCTCCCCAAGTCTCCTAAATTCCCAAATCCAGGCCTAATCCCTGTGTCACAGTTGTAACCGTGAAGTCAATGTGGAAGTCAACGTGTCAGTGACAAGCTCACGCTCATGTCAGCAAAGCGGCCCTGGCAACCTGCAAAAGCACCCGTCTTATGGCCGTTGACGGCCGTAAGGAACGGTACCATATTGACCTGCTGCAGATGGGGTACGGTTATGGACCATCACAGTGCAAGCTGTAGGACGGGTATGGCACCATACACCGTATTACAGCACCTGTACAAACCGTCTTACAGTGACGGTGCTGATCCCTAGCCATGGTTGAACAGTGCAAAGACAATTCCACACACAATGTGATACCATGACAACACACATGCCATGACAGCTGGAGAGGTTTCCAAGACCATCACTTGGTATTTTTGTCATTAGGAGATAATTTTGGACAGTGGAGGATATGTTTTGTTCATCTCATTTATATTCTTTTTGTACCTGTGCTGCACCCTTCTTAGTGTTGCTGTGACTTGACTATAAGTGAACTAGTAGTCATAGTCTGGTCTAGTTGTGACCACAAAAGCCACAACTATGACATGACTACACAGTGACTAGACCAGAGACTACAGGATATCTCATGGCTGTAGTCACTTCCCTGCCAAAAATGCAACTAATAGTCACAACTACAAGGTGACTAAGGCCAAGACCACAGCTCTTTGAGGCAAATACGTCTACAGTAGTCATAGTTGCAACTATTGTAGTCACAACCAGGCTAGACCAACCCTTCTCCAAGTGGGGGTGTCAAGAATTGGTGCAGCTCAGGGTGTATACATATAGCTGCTGAGATAATCATGTAGATACCTTGTGCAATTTGTCCTTATCCACTATGCTGCATGTGTCTATGGTCAGCTATTGATCTCCCAGTCAGCTTTTCATCATTCACATATATATCTCTTGGTCTTGACCATTGCCAAAGTGTTGAGTAATATATCAGTGTTCACAACATTGTTTTATTATGGTGAAGCAAGACTGTGCAAGTGGCTGTCAAGAGTGTAGGAAAAGTAGTGGTCCTGGGTTGTAGTATCCAAGCCCTCCTCAGAATGGGTCCGCAGAGTTTGAAATTTGAATCAGGAAGGCTGCTTTGACCAAACCCAACAGTCACTGGTCAGCAATCACCTGCCAGTGTATTTATTCATTATCTTCTTTCTATCCTTATCTTTTTCTTCACTTCTCACACTCACTGGTGACACCAACATGACTCAATTGACATGTTGTCATTGAATCTAACTTGACTGACTTGCAGTCGTTGAGTAGTACAGCCAGGCTATGTTTGGTTGTTTGATTGATTCACTCCCCATATATTGTTGCAGACAATGTTCATTCAACCTCACTTTTGACATCAGGACAACAAACCTCCCAGTTGCTGAGCACACAAGACCCGGTATGACGTATTAGCTGTATGCGATGTCCAGCTAATACGTCACTCACTGATAAGCGCTCACGGACTTCCATCCACCACCTTTGCCTAGTAGCCCGCCCCTTGTCACCCACCCACCCTTGCCGGCTCTCATTGCTCGAGTACTCCAATATGACCATGAACACGGATAAGAATGGTGGCGCAGTGTCACCCATAGATACACAAACTGAAAAGTAAGTACAGCTGTCCCAAGTCCGTATTCGAAGACTGGCGACAATGAACCGCTTGCACACACCAGCAGCAGGGGCGTGCACAAATCCCACACACACAACACCCTATATGCCATCACGAGCACAATAGCAGGCCACGTCAACACTGCCACCCGTACCCACGCTCCCCCTCAATGCCACACCTGCCCTTCGCCCCTACGCCACCCTTACCTCACATGCTAATCACCTTGCCGGCCACCTCCACAGTGCAGTTTCCGAGTATATGAGCGTCACCGTGCCCTGCATGAGGGTATAGGCTTTAAGTTGAGAACCTATTAACGGTAAGTCTCGTTGTTCTTTCAAATTGGACCAACCGATGCTAACCATGTTTCCTTCGTTTTCTAGGATCATCCTCAACACATCCTACGTGTACCCCATCGACCTTACACCATTTCCAACTATAATATGCCCCTGCAGTGCCGCTCAGAGCAGTCGCAACTTTGGAGTTGGCGCATGCTGTCCACAGACCGCGTGCGCATGCCGTTCTGAACCAACAGTGTAAGTACATCCCTTAGATTTAATTTTGTTCACACAGCTTACGAAATTTTTTTTTTTTTTTCGTTGGTGCACTGTTTCGCATAGCAGTCACGTGCATGGTGGAAAATTCCATGGCGATACCTGTTTCTTGTATGGTGTCTCTGTGCATACTGACGTGGTTGTTTGTAGATTGCACATTGCATGCATCGTGCACTAAGAATATCAAACCGAGACTGGAGGTGGACATCAATGGTTTAGTTGGTAAGTCTTACGTCTTCCTTGATACACTATTCATTGCTTTATTATTCAGGGCATTGTCAAAGATGGCTTATAATCACAATGAATAGTGATCTAGAAATTCAAGACAGTGAGATGTTCTCTGATAGATTCCAGAATTTAGTTTGATAACACAGAGATAATTGTACAGCATGTTGAATGGAGCTTGATGTATCTTGTGCCTGTTTATGTTTATTGGACATTATTATAGGATTGAAAAGAGTAATGATACTTAAGCAGGATTGAAAGGAGAGGATACGGCAATAGGCTAGCACTAAAGAATGTGCATTCACGCTACAAGCTCATAAATAGAAATAGACACTAGGACTTTAAGACAAAACAAAACATAGCTGCAATTGAACCTCAATGAACATAAAGATGGGAATACCAAAGAAATGAGAAATGGTTTGACTTAAGTAAACACTATTTGAACCATTTTCTAATGGCTGTCGCACTTGGTTCCTAATAAGGGAATCATCTTTTTTCCCATGTGGAGTAGCTGAGAGTTAACAAAAAGTTAGCCGAGAGTGAAGCCATGAGACAACAAAGGAAACCGTGGGACAAGATTTTCTATTCGTGTGAAAACTGAGCCACCTCCTAGGAAAATGGGAAATTTTTGAAATTTTGGTGTACTGGTGCATACGAACGATTCTAAACTCTGCTACACTATGTTATAGGGAATCGTAATTTGTTGCTGGAGTAGTTGTTGCCTCTTTGTTTGAATGGCTTGCACTCCAATTCCTTCATGTATGTTGAAGTGCTTTCAGTCTGGCAAGCTGATGTAGCATGAGAGGTTTTCTCGTTTTGGTGAGCCCAGTAGTGATTGTCACATTCCAGGGCTTGTTGCTTGAGGGTGTCACTCGTGGTAGCGACGGAAGATGGTCTTTGATGTGTTCGGCAAGACCTTTGTAGAATGCATCATAAAGGGTGGGGTCATTCCAACCTGTATGAGGAGCATGTTCAGCAAATCTAATCATGTATTTATTCACACGATGATTATCCTTCATTCTGAGCTGTCAAATTGATTGTTGGGCAGATTGAGTGAGGTTGGGTTGTCCAAACGATTGGTTGAGAGCAATAATGAATTCATCCCAGTTGGTTCGGATGGTTGTTTTGGGTGATGCAGTGAGGTGGGGGAGCCACCAATAGAGAGCGATCCCAGAGAGATAGGAGGCTGCATATGTGATGTGTTGGCAATTGGTTGAAAACTTTCAAGGTTTGTTATCGAAAGCCATAATGCACTGAGCGATAAATGCTCAGATAGATTCTGGTTTGGTACCGTCAAAGTGAGTCGGTTTACCCATTTTGGAATTGGGTTCATGTTGTGATTGTGTCATTACATAGTAAGGGACACCATAAGGTTGGTACCAGGGACCGTTCGCTGGTCCCCCAGGTGGTGGTGGTCCTCTGAGGGGATTGCCAGGAGGTCTGCCGAAGGGTGCTCCAGGTGGTCCTCCAATGGGAGGGGGTCCTCCAGGAGGCCCAGGAGGTGGTCCGATAGGAAATCCTGGAAGCGGTGGTTGTCCTGGGTGTCCCAAAGGGGGTCCAGGAGGTAGAGATTGAGGTTGCGACGGTGTCGACACATTTTGGCGATGTGATGTAGTCGAGACTGTTGGACTAGGTGGCGGAGCGGAAGGAGGCACTCTTGGAAAGCCTTGCCATTGTCTGCTGTTGAAAGCAGGTGGGTTGCCTCTAAAAGTCGGACTGTTGAATGGTGAAGGCGACATATGGAAGGGACTCAGGTGTTCCATTGCTGGCATCGTCGGGTGAGCAGTCGGTGGTCATGGAAGTGGGGTTGCTGTTGGATCAACGGGAGGTCGATGAGGTTGAGTGAACAGAGGTCGAAGGGCAATTGGTGGTTTATGTTGCATATTTGCGGTCCCAGGATGAGGATAAGGGGATCCGTATTCATGCATTCGGGAAGTAGTGCTGGGCCGAAAGATATTTGATGCCACTGCTGTATAAGGGTGATTGATTGCTTGGCGAGTCGGTGTATAGAGTTCTGAATCCGACCGTGCAGGTGTCGGGATTGGTGGATGTGAGGAGGATGAGGGCAATGACAAAGTCACCAACAGAGGTGGTAACTGTGTTGGTTGTTCATTGATAGGTTCTATAGTGACACCAGCCCTTTGCGCTCGTGTACGAGCTTGCATTAGTCGTGCTCAAGTCACAACAAGATGTCTCTGCTGATCGCTTATCTTCAGTCTGGTGAAGATTCTCACTAAGTTGTTGAAGTTCGGTTTCTTCTTGTCCCATTGTCCGAGGCAATACCGACATCGATTGGTGTGGGAATGATGACATGTGTGGAGGGAAGTCTGGAATAAAACCTCTACTTGGTAAAGGTAGCGGTGTGATGGTGGGTCCTTGGGAATGAGTTCGGATACAATCAATAGGGGAGTGTCGGGGGTGACCTGATGAGTCGATTGTCCTATCCGACATACTTGAAACTGGGAGAAGGATTTCAACTAGTAGGTGTTAGTTCTATTATACTGTCAAAAACCGCCTTTGACCTGTTATCTTTGACTTGTGAAATGGGTCACTGCTTCGCATGACAGAGGCCGATTCCCCTATGTTTGTCACCCTGTCACCCCCTTGCTAACAAGGTGTAGTTCATTTTCTATCAAGTGCTCCTTTCAATAAGTCTATATTATTACCAGTGTTTGTATCCCATTGTCCTATGTATATTAATAAATTGGCAGTTATTCCCTATGTTCTTTGTATACTCAAAGCTGTGTGCTGCCAAATGTAGGTTATCTACATTGCTCTCATATACCCCATTCCTATTTATTCCATGATGGTACTATACATCCCCTTCCTTGTCCATGTGCCTCATTGCATTCTTAATATATTTACAAGCATTGCACAATTCACACCAAAATATGTAGGGTAGCAGTTATAAGGTGAATCCACTCTGCCCATACTCTATTCAGAAATATCACTGAAAACAAATCAAGGTGTCCTGAGCCAGGAAATGCTTTGGAAATCCTCTGGAAAGCTATCATTTTAACATCATGTATGGACTTGTAACATGCTTGTTCTATTTAATATGGTCCAGATATGTTTCAAAGCCAGACATACATGTAAAAATTAAAATGTTCATAGCATGTATTCCATATTATCACTGGATTTGTTCAAAATATGGCCTCTTCCAGTGCATGCACAAAATATTCCATGATCATATGAAATACATGCTATGAACATTGTAATTTTTCCATGTATTTCTGGGATTGAAACATATCTGGGCCATATTAAATAGAACAAGCATGTTACAAGTCCATACATAATGTCAAAATGATAGCTTTCCAGAGGATTCCCCAAGCATTTCCTGGCTCAGGACACCTTGATTTGTTTCCAGTGTATACATATATGGACCTGTGGCAAAGCACAGATGCCCCAATCTCATTGACAAGCAGTATTTAAATTTATGTGTTGAAAGAATTCATGTGTCTCAAAATGACAGATGAGTTTGCACACATCTATGAGAGCAGATAAGTGTCATTGTATATAGTATCACATAAACCTTGATATTTTGTGTCACCATTTCAAGCCCTGTGAGAGGGGGGGGTTGTTACCATAGTTACCTATAGATATGGTCATCAAAGCTTCAAGGTCTGTCACATTTGAATTGTCAAAATTAACAGTGTCAGTAGCACGGTCACCAATCCCCAGTGAGAAGTGCCTTGGATGAGGGCTCAGCTGGTAGGCTCTCAGTGGACCCGCAAGGAGGATCTGCTGAGGACTGACCAGCTGAGGAAATCTGGACGATAAGGGATGGTTAATCGGAGCATGTTGGTTCTCATCCCCGCGCAGCTGAGCCGTCGTATCTGATACCATCAGGTCTGCTGTGAACTGATGGTTGGCTGGTTTTACTTAGTAGAAAATAATTTTAATACACTGTTTAGCCATTCCCCCACCCACAAGACATTCATTGTTTTATCTGAGGTAACCAGAATTCCATTGCAATGGTGGAATAGAAATTATATATATTATTGTGAGTATATATATAAATACAACATTTTACAATAAAGGAATGTAACTACATAGACTAGAAACAAAGAATTCTACTATGACCTTATTTCATAGAGATATCTTTTGTCAACCGGAGTTGCATGCTATGAATGTAGGCCCTGGCAGCTAGGTATGTAAACTACATATGTATGGCTCTCATTTCATCCTTTCGCCGCATTCTCCTGGGGCAGAAAAAGGTGGGTGGGGGGTCCAATGTGAGGGTGCGGTATAGGTGAACCAAGAGCTGTATATATAGGCAAATGAATTTCACATGAATGAAGTTCAGAACACCGACTCGGCAAAATGAACAGAACTGGTTTATTGGCAAGACAGTCGTCTGTTTCTTAAAATAAATAAAAGAACAGGAACCAAAATAAATAAATCTGGCATTTGTAGCCTGTGAATACAAAACATGAAAAATCCATGAGGTGTGCACGGATTAGCTCAGATTCCATCTGAGCTGTCAGCTGTGATCCGACCAGCTGAGCTCCAGACCGAGGCAGTTCTCGCTGGGACCAACCACTTGAATGCTTTGGGTCAGAATGATAAACATGACATAGTAGAGTAGCACTGGCAAATCTAAGAATTATTTAGGTTTAGGCACACATAGTGAGAAGTCCAATGGCTTGGCCACTTTGAATGTATATCTGTTTGACTGTCTTCTTTGATTGAATTTATTGGCAGAGGGTATGGTGAAGTTTGTTTGTTGGAGCTGGGGCCCCCACCCATGCTTGCCCCATAGCAATAGTGTGTGTATTTTTATGAGCCACAGACCAGTTTGCATGCTCAGGGGCAATGTCATGCATTATGCAATGAACTAGGGGCCACCTGACCCATGATTGCACATCGTCTTTGAAAGAAGAAAGTATATTGAAGGATACAGCCAGCTATGGGTTGTGACATGATGGTTGTCATCAAGTTTTGATCAATGTGAAAAACTCAAAGTCCCAATGGGGACAAATTTGACTTATAAATACTGCTGACCAACAATCATAGATTTGAAAAATACAAGTTATTTTACAGGAACCTCTCATGATTTCCATACTTCCATCTAGTTGCTTCATTTCCCCCTATTGTCCTCTTCTCACTCCCATTTATGTTTTGTCTCATTGAAGTGTTAAGGCCATTGAAGTGACACTGTATCATGTGCCTGCGACTTAAAACCCAATCAGCACATTTGACAGTGAAGGCCTTTACCACCACAGGCGGCGACATCGCACGCACACATTGGGAATAGAGGCCTGAGTACCTGGGTGAAATGACATACTCTGGCACACCACCGGCGACGACGTCGTACGCACAGTGATGCCCATAGTGAGCTGTTTCATTCCACCCAGGTACTATGGAAACATTAGTCTGCAAGCTACCTTAGTATACTTTGCCTCTCTTTCACCTGTAACTAGAGATGCAAAGTCAGAGCTCAATCAATGACATGTATGTATGACCCACATAAAAATGATGATAATCTTGCCCATAGATAAGCTCCAGGACATTCCAGACACACACAGTCTGAATAGACCAACCATCTGCAGACCAGTCATGTAACTGCAAAGTATTTGAATGAAAATATCTGGGAGAGTAGTAGAGAACACACTAAAACAAGCCAAGGGGATAAGGCAGATAGGTGGGGGAGAGGAAGTAAAAACCATACAGGAACTGCAATGGTATTGCTCTGGAGTTGGTAAACAGAACAGGAAGAATATTAAGAACACTCACCATAACTATTTCATTTGTATTGTGTTAGGAATCCAAGCACCGGAACCAAGAATCTGTTAGACCTGCATCAGTGAAAGATGAATAGCTGTGCTTTGAAAAGATGGCAAATTACACCACTGGAAGAATACCAGACAGTAAGCACAAGTAAAGAAAAGGAAAGGAAAGGAAACACACCAGATGCTCAAAATACATGAAGGTTCAGTGCGTGTGGGGCTGGGATCAGACTTGTCATGCCGTGCTGGCAGATCACGTGAGGTAAAGGAGAAACTTTGCTGACTATGCAAGAGCGTACACTCTTGCGTAGTCAGCATCTGTCACATGAGCACTGAGCTGGCCAGGACCATCACCGATGACGGTGTCATTGTGCGGCACACACACAAGCAGCAGATGGCCAGGACGTGATGGTGTCACTGTGCATGATGTTCCACGTCACACCGGCACGTTCTTGCTGCCACCCAAGATGGCCACGATGTCCGCGCCCCCAACACGGACGACAACCACCCAAAGGCCCCAGGCAGACCGCATCCACACCAGGGGACCTTCAACAGGTCCCCCATCCACCTTGGACTGCGCATAAGCCGTGCCGCTGCACGCTGCGACATCCGCGCACCCCAGCGGTGGCACACAACCGAATGGTGCTGTCCAGGCCTGGACGGCACCCTATGACATCTCCTAGCACCTCCGTGGACGAACGCCACACAGGGGGAACCTATGTTGGTACAACCGACATCCCCCCTTGCCCCGGCAAAGTCCTGCAGTGTTTCACACTGCAGGCACGCACTAGGGCCGCCGCCCCCTTCGCCCCTTGACACCTGCACGCCCACTTGCCTGTCGACAGCCGCACGCCCACAGTCCCCATCCTCTCATGCCACCCCCTTTCCTTCCCCACCACCCTCTCACGGCCCCACCACCCTCTCGCGTCCCCACCACCCTCTCGCCAGCCCTGCCACCCTCTTGCCGCTCCCTGCCGCCGTCTTGCCGCCTCCACCACCCTCTTGCCATCCCCGCCACCCTCTTGCCACCTCAAACCGCCCTCTTGTCGCCTCCACCATGCTCCCGCTGTCCCCATCGCCCCTTGCCGGCCCCACCCACCCTCTCCGCGTCCCCACCAACCTCTCACTGGCCCCGCCGCCCTCTAAACCCCCCACCGCCCTCTCGATGTCCCCACCACGCTCTCGCCAGCCCCACCACGCTCTTGCCGACACCACTGCCCTCACACTGGCCCCACCACCCCTCTCACTGCCCCCGCTGCCCTCTCGCCTTCCCCACCACCCTTGTGCCGGCCCCACCTCCCTCTCACCACCCCCCGCCACCCTATAACCCCCGCCACCCTCTCGCTGTCCCCACCATGCTCTCACTGCCCCACCACCCTCTTGCTGCCCACCACCCTCTTGCCGCCCCCATCACCCTCTTGCTGTCCCCACCACCCTCTCCCTATCCCCACCATCCTCTTGCTGGCCCCCCCCGCGCCCTCTTGCGTGTATTTTTGAGGTCTGAAGGTTGAGGGTGGGCTGGAGGGAAGAGGTGGATGCCCTGGGGGCCAGGCAACGTTGTGCCGTGGAAGTAGTACCTCTTAGTACCGCTTGTATGTATGTAGAAGAGTAAATGATATTATATTTCAACATGCGCATTTTCTTGTGGACAGCAATGAAGTCACATGACAATAATCCCAACAGGATTCCTTGAGATACTAATATGACAAATAAAGCAAATGAGATAAAAATTTTAAAAAAGGACCTAGGAAGTCAGAGGGGTGGTCTGAGATAACACCCAGATAAAATTGGATGTTTTGTATCAGAGGGCCCTATGAACTGAGCAGAATAAAAGTGCCAAAAAAATGGTCATTCCCAGTAGAACCCCATTGGGACCCCAAAACCATCCTGAAATCCAAAAAGAGATGGGTTTCGTAGTCCGGTTGTATGGTTTTCTTACATAAACTGTGGACAAAATTTCATAATCCTGGATTATCATGGGAAAAGGGGGATGATCTTTGCGAAGGGAAAAATGGCCAACTATAACAGCCAATTCTTTCCTTTGTAAACTCAGGGAATCAGAACAGAACAAAGTTAGTAACAACAACTGTGGTTAAAGAACCCTTCTGACAAAGCCGAAAGTGTTAGTGACGATGTATGTAAAGTATACAGATTAAGACAGTTAGGGAAATGGTGCTGTGATGGTGCCTACTTGTTGAAATTGGAATAGAGAGGGAGTTTGAAAGAAGAAAGTAGAGTTTACTTAGCAGACAGAGTTCTGGCGATGTTGTCGATGTTGATCGTTAAGAATGGAGAGAGATAGAGATGAGAGGATGATGAGTTCAGAATAGTCATTAGACTCATCATTCGACTTAGATGTGTAGACAACACCAAGTAAAGAGAGGGGGAAGACTTATGATAATAGAACTAAAGAAATACATGCATTCTATCCTACTGTTTTATACTAGGCGTATTCACCGGTGTCAGATAGATACCATGTGGACTGTATGCTAAAGGGAGGTATAGCTTTCTTGGTTATTGTTATTGATGTTCCTATTTACTGATATTGGAGTCGCATATATTGACGATCAGTTGTTGGGTTGAGTGATCCGATCTTGGACAGCGAATATCACTAATGTCACTAGTGTCGGTAAGACGTGGAGGGGATGGCGACAGTGATAAGTGTCATTAGGTGTTGAATCATGACAGACGGCAAACTAACACCACAGGAGAAATGACAACATATCGATCAAAAGCTATGCCTCTACTGTGGAAGACCTGGTCATAAAGTAAAGACTTGCCCGAGGTCATCATCCTTCGCCAGGAAAGCAAAATCCCGAGCTACAATTGTCACACTAAGTGATTCCGACATCAAGGACCTCTTAAAGGCCTTTCTGGATTCCTGAAACTGACAGCTCAAGGATCCTCGAGCACAATTCCGTGTTCATATCCTCATTTGTGCCCTACCAAGATCACCACAGACACTTTCCAAAAACATCCTTCAATCCTATTTCTGATAAAATACCACAAAAAACCCCTTACAATCATCCCCAACCTTACCTTCAATTCTGAAAACTCCAAACATCATTGCTTCTGAATGGTTTGACCAATCATTACATCTAAACACCATCCTTCAGATTCCCGCCTTCTGCAGGTCTCCAATTTCTGTCACCAATGACATCTTATGTCACACCATCCAGTAGGCTATTCATGCCAATCACATTTTTTCCATCCAGCGAAAAATTCCGGTTGTTATTACATTGTGTATGACGCCACTTGTTTCTAATTGTTCTGATGTGCTGGGAATGCCACTAACCCACCCACTACAATCCGTTGATTGACAGGGAATTGGGTAGTACCTAGTTCTGCACTCCTCAACAAGAAGATTCAATTCTATGACAAGTCTCCTGGAAACCTGCAAATACTGTGTTTTTCCGAATCTCCAAAAATCCCGCTTGGATGCAACATTCTCTGACTCACCACAACATCCAACATCAATGCTTGATGAATTCTCAGCTTGCAACACGACAATATGGAAGCCTTGGCACCTTTCCGATAGGAAAATCCATTACACTGATTCTTCCAATTTCCAACAAGCGATCATTAATATTCCGCTACACACTCCAACAAGATTACACCTTAATGGAGGGAGAGAATCTCACTATGGGAAATTCATTTTTCCTTACACCTAGTTAAGCCAGACCCACCCTGAGAACATTAACAAGGTTCTAGCTACAGGATTTCATCTGACACCTTCTCCACAGTATGTCTGTACTTCCTCAAGAACACCCCAGGACGATTTCCGAATCTCCAACCTACGAATCTCCTTCAAAAGACCTCTTTCCATCTCCCAAGATTCAGTTTTCTGACCTCCGACTTCCAGGCTTTTCCGAATCCGATCCTCAAGATATGACTCAGTTACCCTGATTTTAAGCCTAGTCACCAATGTCAATTCCACATTATGGGACAATAACCAGCAAACCGCCTTTGGAATCTGCAATGGTTTTCTTCGAATGGCGCTGTTAAGCCCCTTGTATCTATGAATGCACCATCCTTACATCTTCCAATCCACGTTTTTCCTATACATTCCAACCTTTCAAGTTGTTTAGGACAATGTCCATCTCTTTCAAAAATATTCCAGGCTGAATACCAAGCATCTTACCAATATTTCTGACAAACCCTTAAATTCTGCCGAAAATCCTGATTTCTAGCTTTTTTCCAACACCTTTTCTTCTTCCATATTCTCTTTGTTCTGTTCTTACCCATGTTCCAAGGGCCTATTTTATCGCCATTTTCGGATTTCCGCAACAATGCTTTCATCTGAAACTGATGACACCATTGGAACAACCTTTTTTTTCTTTCAAAAGCTTCATTGTTTCCAACTTCAACTCACCTTATCTTTGAAAAACCATTCCGAAATTCCAACTTACTTCATCCTTCCTTCCTTTTCCATGTTTTAACATTCCGACTTCCCCCCAATTCTCCGGTAATCTGTGATTACAACAACTTCAACTGGACAACATCAAGACCACATTATAGAGAAAATTCCAAGAAACACCACTCAAGTTTTCCTTAAATCCCAAAAATGCTGTCTCAAGGAATCCTTCACTTCTCTGATACTCTGGCTCCTTGTATTCTCCTTCCCAACGTGTTAAGGTAGACGATGGGACATCTACCTTGAAGGGGGAGTAGCCACTATGTTGACAACAATCTTTCCCAATCATCCATTCTTATTCCATTTTTTCCCAACTCAATACTTTCAACCCTTCAGTCACCCAAGTTTTCACTGACACTTCCAACAACATTTCAACCCAACTCTTCTATTCAAATCTCATTACATCCCACAATCCCAAAATCCTTTCACCATCTTTGCTCTTCACATCCTGATATTCTGATTTCTCTGAACTTTCCTCATGACTTACCAAGTCCAATCCCAATTCTGAGTCTTGTCACCTGACTTCACTCCAATTCCGATTTACTCCGATTTCTGATATCTTGAACTTAACTAAACATCCTTGATTTCACCGCTTTTCTCTGTTTTTTCCAATCATTTCATTTTTCAGAATTTAAAACAACTTTAGATTTTTCTTATACTAACTATATTACTTTTGCCTGAAACTCTTCTAATTATTCTATACTACTTTTTGCCTTCCAATGTGTTTTCCCGATCCCTATTTACTGCATCATTTCATCTTCCTATACATCAGCCTCTGGCTCAGGCCCTCCCGCCTTTCCTAGTTCCTCCTCGGCTTGCTTTTCCGAATCAGCACCTTCTAGATTGTAAGGATTTTACACTTAAGTTGTAGTTATCACACAAGCTCAAAAGAACTGTTCCAAACAGTTCTATAAAGCAGTGTGTGATGTTTTCAAAGTAAGTGATGATGATTAACCTAAGGTTATTCTCACGCTACAAATAGTACAGTTGTGGACATATATGTACACAATTATAGCATAAGCATAACCTATGCCTCTACAATACTTATTATATAGTGGTATATACTACTATCAATAGTATATGTATGTATCAAGGGAATTAATTCCCTTACACCCTCCCCCTCAGGCCAAAACCTTAGGGAGGCTGACAATGTATCATACATCATGTTAAACAGATATTTTATCCGTTGCCGGCAGTAGGGGATGGGGGACCCATTTCCATGTCTAGAGGGTGCCTATCCTCATATATCTCAGACGTATCAACCCCGAGATCTTCATTACCTGTTAAGTTAGTATTTGTACTAGCTGCGGTGAAGCTACTCCCAATGGATGGAGCAGTGGCAGTGCCTTTAGGCACTGCGTCAGCGACTATGTCACTATAGTCAATTCGTGCACGTAGTGACACAGAGGTGTTACCCTCGGTAGCCTTACCTTTCCCTTTCGGGTCAGGTAAAGTGGCAGGGCTAAATGCCTTGCGTTCTGCGGCACATTGCTGTGCCGACTGGGCTGCCTTGCTGTAGCGCAGTTTAGAGCTCACCCTCTCATAGTAGGGTTCGAGCAAGTCTGTGGCATGGATGGGGTCAACTCCCCCATGACGGCCCAACCACAATGCGATATCTTTCTCGCTAGTGGATTGGGCGTCACCGCTCCAACCAAACTTATTCAGTGCTGAGGATCTAAGATCCCCATTTCCTTGTGGCATACGCCACTGAGCTCCAACAAGGCTCTCCCATTTTCCCTTCTGGGGGGATATCACCTCTAGCATCGTCTGGAAGATGAGGCTATCAGTTTGGGGGGTGATCTTATTCACCCACACCCAAACGTCAATGTTGCTTAGATTTAGCGACACGTCGGCTTCCTCCCTGATGGCTGCAGGGAGTCCCTCTGGGTTATAAATCCAGAGCATTAGTGCTGACTTTAAGTCAGCAGGGGTGTCAGGGTGGACTGCAAAGCATTCCACCTGGGTGCTCTCCTTGTGGCTCTTTTTTATATGAGCCACAGCTCTCTTCTAAGCGGGGGTATGTTCAGGGTATGGGATTAGGACTCCCGTTTCATACTCATGCAACAGCAGAGGACTATCGATGGCACAGGTGTCATACCATGCGCTTCTAGTGTGGGCGCGAGGTGCGGGCGCTTTGCCTAGGGGACAGGGAATCATCCCCATCTGGGAGTATGGTAAATCGCCTATGGCAGGGGTGATTTCATTCTGTAGCTTGTGCTTTTTAAGCACACGCTTGGACGGCTCCTTTGAAGGAGTCATGCAGATGACGTTCTCATCACTGTCTGTAGAAGCATCGTCCCACGGCTTATACGGCGGTACCTTATACAGTACTGGTGCACCTGTAGTAAGGTCACAGGTGTATGCATGACCCGGCGGGGGCGGGGGCATACCTGGCTTAGTGATAGGCCAGATAGGGATGTCTGTCCCCATTATGTAGATGGCAGAATGATTATCCAAGGGATAAACTCTTATCCATTGACTTTTTCATTGCCTTTTCGGTTCAGAAAACTTGTTATATATTGCCTATGGGTGAATGATTATCCATTGGATACACATTTATCCATCAGGTTTTTCCTTGCAAAAACTAAAGAAAAATGTTGGATTATTCATTGGCTAATAGTTTTGAAAAATCTCATGAAAATCTCATATATTTTACTAATTTTGTCACCTTTTTTCTACTATGAAATCTTGGATAAATTTTAGTTCTTTTCTGTTGAAAATGTCAATGAAAACCAAGATTGTCCTTACATTTTTGTGGCATGAAATCAATGAGCAAATGCATTATTTCTCACATTTTACATCCATTTCCCATGCCTAGAAATGTGAAATATGTACCAGATTTTCAGGTCCTAAAACTTGATAAAAAAGCAGCATTTTTGGGAGATTTTTCAACCAGAACAGTGAATGAATAATCTATAAGGAAAAAGCATTTTTATCACATTTTTTACACTAAAAATCTGCTCATGCCCCCAGTGTGAGGTATGGTAGATGGCTGCGCCATTGTCTGTGGAAGGGTTGGAGGACCCTTCTTGTGCAGCTCTGTGAGCTGCACAGCCTGTTCGTCGAGCTGCGCTTGCATCTCGTCTAAACGTGATTTGCCTTCGCGCATCTTTTCTTGTGCCGCATCTAGTTTGCGGTGCATGTCATTATACCGTTTTTCATGGTATACAAGCTTTTCCCTTAGCTCGTCAATTTCATCAATGTACCGACGTGATAAATCTGGATATGCCTCATACACGGCATTCTGTACTTCATCTTTGCTGAAGTTTATCTCACCGGCTTGTATGGCGGTGAGTACGTGAGTTACGTGGGCCTCGCATGGCCCACAGTCACGTTTATGTGACAGAATGATAGTATATGGCAGACTATATATCTACCACTCGGTTTTATGCCGGTAGTCGGCGAGCAATTGGGCCATGCCTGATAATTGTTCTGCAGCCTGCTTTGCAGCAGGCTCGGTATGTGCGTCACTCATGTGAGTGTCGGGGTTCATCCCAATGTTGTCCCACTGTGGTAGTGGGACAGGTGAAGAAGAAAAGACGCCCACGGTGTCATTTCTTTTTGGCTGTGTGTGGGACTCGAATTGGCGAGGCTTTTTCACACCTCGCAGCTCTAGATATTCATCTAGTGCTTCTAGCTCCTTGAATTCAGCAAGTGGCTCCCACGTCACATCTCCTAGAGTCCAACATACTTGGAACTCTAGTTCTTTCTCGTTCGTCCACCTATGGGTGAGTATTTTGTCAACGAACCATTCTTGTTCGACAGTTTTTCCAAAGTCATAAAACGACTTCGTGTTTTGCTTTGGAAACAACTCGTCGTTGTTTGCTATATACGGTCGTATTAACCCAGTATGAAACGTAGGGGTAATCCTTCATGCACTGAGCTCAGGTGGTAACTTGAGCTTTATGTTAGATGTTTCATTATGTACATCTAGTACTTTATATGGTCCAATAAACTTGGGCATAAGCTTCCTTGCCCTCCCTTTGGGCAAGGACAAGTTCTTAGTTGACAGGTAAACTAAGTCTCCAGGTGCATATATGCTGCCTGGTTTTCGCTTTTGGTTAGCATAGTGTGTCTGTGACACACAACTTTCAATGATAGTGTCATGTGCTTCCATTAGGTTCCACAGCGCTTGCTGTGCAAATTGTTTAACACATCTATATGTGGTGTTAATCTCTAGTGTCTGTCCAATTCTGGGCAGATATCCACCATTCAGTTCGAATGGTGCAAATCCTGTTGATGCATTGACACTGCTGTTCAGTGTGAATTCAACCATTGGGCATTTTTCTGCCCAATCCTTTTGGTCATTGCGGACTACTGTTCGCAATATTTGGCCTATAGAGTGATTCGCTCGTTCTGTTGCTCCATCTGTTTCTGGGTGGAATGATGTGGACATGAGGAGCTTAGTCCCCATTAGCCTTTGTAGTTCCTTCCAAAATATGGAAGTGAACTTTGAGTCTCGATCTGACACTATCGAGTCTGCTGTCCCGTGAAGTCGTACAACTTCTCGTAGGTATAACCACGCGACCTGCCGTGCAGTTACTTTAACTGTCGTGGGTATCAAATGTACCTGTGACGTTAATCTGTCGATTATTACAAGCAGGTAGTCGAATTCCTTCGACTTTGGGAGTGGGCCCATAAAGTCCATTCCTATAGATTGCCAGGGCCTTTCCGACACTGGTAATGTATGCAGCAGCCCAGCAGGCTGCTGGTTATTGACCTTGTTCTGTTGACAAGGTCCACATGTTTCGCAGAAAGATTGTATATCCTTCATCATTGTTGGCCACCAATAATAACAGCCAATGTAATTAGCTGTTTTAAAGTGGCCAATGGCTTAGTGAGTGTGGTCTATTATGACCTCGACTAGTCTCCTCCCCCTCAGGAAGGCTTCACGGGGTAAGCATACCACGCTTCTTTTGGACCTATTCTTGGTCCAAATTAATCCATCTTTGATCCCAAAGCGAGGATGCACTTCAGGGTTGGCTAAGACCTTTCTTACATGTCTTTTTCATAGCCATTGCGAACAAGTGCAGCTAAATCAATCTTATTCTCTATGTGTTCATGTAGTGATTTTCCTTCTGGACCTGAGTCCAGGGCAATGACATCTTCGATGTCATTTTCGTCTAGTATTCTAGGCAAAGTTTGAGGACGCTCAGCTTCCTCATTTAATTTGTTCGCTTCAAGGATTCTATCCTCTTGCTTTTGTTGTATTTGGGCAGACTTGCATGCAGCTGCTGCTCGTATTTCAACGAAATGTTCGACAGGTAGTAGCTCCCCGTCTGGGTCTAGTCTGGCATCAGCCTGGGCATAGATGTGTTCTGGATGTGCATCTTCTGGCCCATCAAATTCAAAGTAGCGGGATAAGCAATCTGCTACTTTATTCTTTACTCCATCCACATGGAGTGTACTGTATGTAAAGCGGGAGAGGAACTCCCACCAATGCACTTGTCTTGGTGACAATGCAGCTGGGTCTTGAAGTATTCAAGTCCTTTATGGTCAGTGACTAGGATGAACTTTTGTTCTAATAGTTTATCCTCCCATTTCATGAGAGCTTCGAGCACGGCTATTGTTTTGTGCTCATGTGTTCGGTAGCTATGCTGTGCTGATGTGAACTTCTTAGACAAGAAGCCAGCGAGTCTACAGGTTTCCCAGTTGGGGCTTTGTCCATATACCATGCCAACTCCAGTCTTGGAGCCATCACATATGACCCAGATTGTCTCTGGATTATTTATGTCTATGGGCTTCAATATCAGAGCTTTGCAAGCTACTGCTTTGATTGACTCAAAGCACTTGTCTAATAAGGGCATCCATACAAACATCCTGTTATTCCGGGCACAGCCTGAAAGGGTTATATCCGGCATATATGGTGCTAGATATTGCACTAGTCCTAAGAAACATTGAATTTCAACGTATGACCGAGGGCGGCGCCACTCGGGTATTTTGGCCATTTTGTTGGCATCGGTGTGTATGCCTTTGTCGTCAATTATATGACCAGGGCAGTCTACTCTTTCAGAATAGAGATCCAACTTGGATGGCAAGAGGTACAGTTGTACCTCCCTTAGCTTCTCAAACACCTTTCTTAGGTGTTGTTCATGTTCCTCGATTGTATTTGAGAATATGAATATATCGTCCAGATATGCATGGATGAAGCAACCTATAAAGTTGTGAAATATAAACGTCATTAGACGTTGGAATGTTGAGGGGGCGTTGTAGTCCCCCATCATCATTACTCAGCTCACGAATGTGCCGAATATTGTTGCAAAGGCCATCTTCCAGACATCCGCATCTTTTATGCGTATCTGCTCATACACTTTTGACATATTCAGTTTGGATCTGTATTTGGCACGGGCTACATCATGCCGTATGGTGTCTTTATCAGGGAAGGGTGTGACGTCCTTCTCTGTATTATCATTTTGCAAACGAAAATTGAACACGGTTCAAAGTTTCCCACTTTTCTTTGGGATACTTAACATGGGTATCGTTTGTTTAGCTGATGCCCTTTCCCACCACCCTGCAGTGGTGTATCGTTCAATCTTCTGAACGAGTTCTTCTTTAAGTGTGTCCGGGCACTTAGGCAAGCAATAATTGATTCGCTTGTGGTCGTCTATGAGATTTATCTCATGATTTATATCTCTCCACAGTGGCAACCATAGAGGTACTTGGCCGAACATATCAGCGAATTCTATTTTCCATTGCTCTCGCAATTTTGGAAAATCAGCAGGAGTTAAACTCCCCTGTTTGGCTTTGACAGCCATTAAGTGGCGCGTGCGTCCCTTATTTTCTTCCATCCCCTCCCCCTCTTGCTGTAAATGTGGCGAACTTATGGGTGAGTCACTCGTTGGCGGCTCACCCTTCTCACTTCAATTGCAAGTTTTATTGGTTATAGCTGCAGCTATATGCGGCTTAGGAGGGGGTCTTTTGGCTGCCATTTTGCATTCATTACCGAGCGTGTTTGCTCCATTGGGGATTTTTTCACTCCCCATTAGTATTTGTCCTGAACCATTAAAGTCCAGGATCAATCCCATCCTTCTCAGGAATGGAGTTCCTAGTATAACATCGTAATAATCAATGTTAGCTACATCAAAGTATTCCTCGATGGTTTTAGTCCCAAATCTTATGGTGTCTCTGACACCATAGTTTATGGTAGATTTGCTACCAACACAGGCTAGTTGTAAGCCTATGGGACATTCAAGTTCGAACATCTTCATCTTGGTTGCACGTGTGAAGTTGGGTGATATCATCACGCCTTCACACCCACTGTCTAGCATACAGTGGGCTCGTGTGCCTTCAAAGTAACCAGAGATAGTCTGGTTTTCTTCACGTGGTTGTTTAGGCCATGTTTGCTCTTGGTGCCGAGCCCTATGGTCATAGACTGGCTTGACAGTTTTGTCTATTATACCGCCCGCGGCTAGTCGGACGGGTTGGACATGGGAGTTTATGCTCTCATTTTGTATTTGCATGGCATATATGCTGCGTCTGTCGCAGTATCCTGTGGCATGTATTGCACTGGTGCGATACTCAGTCTGATTCTCCTCGGACTTGTCATCTGACCATCAGAACTTTTCTGTAGGTTCTGTTTGCCAGTCTCCGACGATCTGGTCAGGGTACTCTTCTTCAGGAGGTAACTCCTCCTCTTCTAATTGACTTGGGCCATCTGGTGGATAAGTTCTCTCGTTCTACTTTGTCTCCAAGGTCTTCTTCTATTTGTGCACCTGCAATGCGCAGCTTGTCCCGTAACTTGGGGCAATTAGTTTTTATGTGGCCCGTTTGGCCACATTCGTAGCAATGTACATCTGATGTACGTGTTCTCCATATTCTGGCTGCGCCCTGCCTAGGGGTTTTATTTGCCACTGCTTTATTTCCAGCAGTGGCCACTGGTGCCATGGGTACGGTTTGTGGCTTGTATGTTGGTTTACCCGACTGTGTTTTACTTGTACTAGGCTGCGACTTCGCAGCCTGTTCAGGCTTTGTCATAGCCTGACTCTTTTTTGCTGTTGTATTACCGCTGGCCATGGTAGTACTCACTTGCGTGCCATAGTCATAGCAGGACGCTGACTTGATTACTCGAGCTTCATGTAACAATTCCTCTAAGGAATGAGTCTCTGGGGTGTATCCCCGTTTGAGGACTTCTATCCTCAAAGATGTTCTTAGCACAGCTAAGAATCTTTTATTCATAGAGTACTTATCCGGAGGCATTATCATGCATGCCGAGTACTTTAGAATATCACTGAGGATTTCATCCACAGTACAACTTCCTTGCTCTAGGGAGTCAAATTTGTTTGACGCTTGTCTATGCGTCAACATATGTAGAAATTGCTGCTGTAAAGCAGCGACTACAGATTCAAGGGTCCAGTCCTGAATCTCTCGGTCCCACCTTTCTACTGTCCGAGTGAACCACTCAGACACCTTGTCTTTAAGGCGAGTGCCCATGTATCCTATTTGAGCCTTAATCTCCGATGGTCCAAGTAGGTTATTCATACTTAACCATCGCAGTATTCCTGAGATGAACGTCTTGAACTCTTTGAGATCAGCACTTCCCCCGTATGGTTTGGGGTGAGGCAGTTTTATTCCTGCCTTCGCGAAGGCAGATTTTTCGGCACTCACATGTCGATTCTCATGGAGCGTGTTGTGCACCATCATTACTATCCCGTCCATATGGTCGGGGTGGTTGTTAAAGTGAGTCAGCTGGCAACTGACTTCCGTGAGTGGTACCGATTGGTACCTCTCTGGTATGCCCCATATACTCGGGGCTCATTGGGGGGCGTCGACATCAGATTCCACTGGGGCCTGACGTATTCCTCTGGCTACAGTTGGCATTTCACGTGTATCACCAGCCAGTCTGGCGTTTGAGACTCGTTCATATGAGCTGTATTTGTTACGCGCTATCCTAGCGGCACCCACTGTTTCTTTCATTTCAGGTCCATTGCCCTGAGGATACTGCACAGCCACTGCCTTTTCTGCTAGCTCTACGCTCAGTTCTAGAGTGCGGCGATGCCTTCTGGCAGCCTTTCTTTCGGCTTCAGCCCAATGGTCTGCTTGTTCTGCAAGCACGTCTTGCGTGTCCGCAATGCTGATTTCAGTGACGTCATCATCTGACTGAATTTTTCCAGTGACAATTTCAAAGAGGGATTGTCTATCCCTCACTCTATCTCGTGGCACTTTACACATCACTTCCCTGTCAGACTGGTCATCTTCCAATTGAGTTCGTTTCCGAGCTCTAGGTATTTCTCCAGGGGGTTCCATTCCCCTTTGAGGTCGTGCTTTGCCTTCTTCATCTGTACAATCCCTATTGGGATTGTTTTCATGAAAGGCCTTTTTTCCTTTCATTCACGTGCATTGTTTCACGTGTAGTTCTTCTATAATTTTCCTCAGGCGTTCATCACATCTGACCAGTATCTTGGTAGCTTTTGTAGCTGCTTGTTCGCTCTGTTCACAGGTGAACATTATTTGTTGATGGGTATCATCCGTCTCTCGCAGGATTTCCTCCATGAGTTCGTCCTCAAGGAATTCCTCCTCTGTTGAATAGTCTCGTTCTGAGGCTTGTCTTTCGGGGCTTGCATGCTGTTTTTCTATCATTTTGCTAGAGTGGCTTGCATCACTCTGCTGCCTGGGTTGTACCCCAGGCGTTCCTCCTTTAGCATCTCATGCAGGTGTCATACTTGCGCGTCTGCAGGGTTCTCCTTCTTGCATGGGGCCTTGGTCCCTTGCTTGTCGCGCATTGGTGCGTGACAGTGGGGAGGGTTTTAAACCCTCCCTCTCCATCCTATCGTAACCAGTTGATTGGTTCCGATTGGCACTGCCTGGGCGTGTGTCCCCAGCGCTGGACATTGACATCACTGACACTTCTTTCGAAGCGTCGCTCGGATTGCCATCTGCGATCTTGTTCGCGTCAGCTTTGCTTGATGGGCAACTTGTCTGACTCCTGGTTCTGACCTGGAGTCTTGCAGACATTCTTTAAGAAGCACTCTCTGCTTCTTTCTCTAGCAAACCGTATGGTTTGCTTTTTCTGCGCTCTCTTTTTTTTAGATCTAGCCTAGGCTAGTTCTTGGGGTTCAAAAAAAGTGTAGGGATTTTACACTTAAGTTGTGGTTATCACACGAGCTCAAAAGAACCATTCCAAACAGTGCTATAAAGTGGTGTGTGATGTTTACAAAGTAAGTGATGATGATTAACCTAAGGTTATTCTCACGCTACACATAGTACAGTTGTGGACATATATGTACACAATTATAGCATAAGCATAGCCTATGCCTCTACAATACTTATTATATAGTGGTATATACTACTATCAATGGTATATGTATGTATAAAGGGAATTATAATTCCCTTACATGGATTCACCGTAATTTCACCGTTTTCCACCTCCGGTTCCTTGGTGATTTCTGCCTCTTGCAGAACCTCCTTCTCCAGCACCTCCAGAACGACATCCACGTCCATTCCATCACCTTCCCTTTCCCCTTTTCCAACTCCTTCTCCAGCTCAGGCTGTGGCCCGATGTTTTCCGCTGCATTCTCCGATCCAACTTCCAACTCCAAGTCCGGTTGCGGTGCCAATGTCCTGTGGTACGTCTCCCACCACTCCTTCTGAAACTTGAGTTCCACTTCAGCAATCTTGTGCGACATTTTCAACAACTCGTTGAACACCGCCATTCCCTCCACATTATAGTGGAGCCACTTTGCCAGGGTATGGACGGCCTTCTGGAGCCCACAGATTTCCCCCGCAAGTCCCAAATCCTCTGACTCTTCTACCCCATCGTCCTTCACTGCCCACTCCTTGCCCTTGCCCTTCCCTGATGCAATTCCAACCTCCCAATCCATGGCCTTCTCCGACTGACATTTTTTCATCGCCGGTCCTGGTCTGGCCTCCGCATTTTCCGGCCGAACCTGCCTGTGCACTGGCAGCAAGGCCTTTCCCGCCATCTTCATCTCAAAATCTGTGTCGCCCGGCTTCGCGCATTTTTCTGGTTGAGCTGGCATTGAATGCAGGCCCATTTCTGGGACTTACTGCTTTTCCGCTCTTCATCAATGCACTCCAAACCCCGAGTCTGACAGAGCATGCATTGCTTGTCGAATCTGTCAGCTTCTGACCATAAGTTGCTGCTTTCAGCCGCTGATGTTTTCTGACAAACCCTTCAGATCCCTGTCAGTCTTCTGATCCCGGTTGCCTTTCTCTGGCTAGTCTGATTTTTTCCCATTAGAACTTCCAACAAAAATATAAAAAAATGGCTCACCAACACCTTCTTCAACCATGCCTCCTCCCATCTCAATTCCTCCCGCACTGTCTGCATAGACTCAGCTTTCTGCCGATCCATGTCCTCCTTCTGCTTTTTCCAGTCAGCTTCTTCTTTCCTTCACTGATCTTTGTCCTCCTTCTGCTTCATTTCCGATTGTGTTCCTCCTTCTCCTTCCGATCCCGCTCCTGCTTTTCCTCCACCTCTCTCTCACGCTTCTTCTGCCTTTGCCCTTTCCTGCAGTCTTTCCTCCAACTCCTTTTTCTTCTGCTCATATTCCGCCATTTCTGCAACAAGATCCTCTTCGGAGCTGATCTCGATTACAGAGTGAGGGGGCAAGGAGGACTGCAAACATGATGCCATTTGGGTAGGTGGTGGTGGTGGTGAGGAGTCAAAAAGTGATTGTGCCTCCACAGACCGTTTCCCCTATTTATATCTGATTGGAGATCTCAGCCTTTATGGATAACCGACACCCAACTTCCCATGATATTCAATAGTGCAATCAACCTTTGAGGGCTTGGCTGTAAAAGGGAGATACTGTTAGATCACAGATCCGGCTTCCATTATTCCAATGTTTTCCGCATTCTGATAAGCCCTTTTCTGCTTATTTCTGATATACCCAATCTTCCATTCATCTCTGATAATTCTCGACTTACTATTTGTTGCTGATCTCTTCCAAATAGACCCAACCATCAGAACTCCAATAATCCTGTCTGGTCTTCAAGTCTGAAATACCAGGACAATAGAAATCCAAGAGGGCGCAACCCATAAGTTGAAGCCAACACCCATGTAGTTCAGCTTTGGATCTCTGATTTCTGAGTCATCTGATATTCCACGCATTTCCAAATATCGCGACTTTCTGATTTCGGTCAAGGAGAGCTCTGACCTATGTCCGATCTGGTCCTTAACAATGACTGAGAGAAGGGGTATGAGATATTCTTATGTTAATCATGAAATGTATTAATTACCTACATTCTAGACTGAAGTTAAGTCTAATACACTCAGCTGTTTATACCACGACTGAGAGAAGAGACTGCAGTTAAGTCTAGTCTAGGTTTTAATAGGTTATGGGCCCCACGCACTCACCTTGAGATGTGCGCTTAAAACTTCACACCCAACAAACTCTCGTGAACCTTACCCAGCCTCAAGATGACACAAGACTTCACTGTCAAGTTCTCGAAGATAGAGAAACTGAAAGAAGGAGAATGGATCAGATGGTCCAGAGAAGTGAAAATGTCACTCTGTGCTCAGAAGGCATGGAAATACATCGACTCGTATACCCAATACCCATGGACAAAGATGAAAAAACAAAATGTATTGAGATACATGATCAGTTGGTTGGAGCATTAGGAACAATAGTAGACCCCTCGCTCCAACGCAAACTCAAGTTCATCACAGAAGCGCCTAAGGCCTGGCTAAAACTGAAGGAGAAGACGCACTCACATGGCATAATTTCAAAACTTGAAAGCATATCGATGGCCATCAGAACGAGAGTCTCAGCCGATGTCCCATTCAGCAAAACAATAACTGTGATTTGGGATGCTGTTGCAGCTGTTTTCAAGGGTACCATTCCAACCGAAGACGAGTGATCCATAATTCTACTAGTAAATGCACTTAGCGATGGACAGTATGACTGGGTTAGGAAGGACCTTCTTACCTTCATGGTGAACCAGAAGGTGCAACTCTCAATCACAGACATCATTGAATGTCTTGACACCAAACCCAGGGAGAGCCAAGCAAATGTAAAAAAGGAGGAATTGGCCTTACTCCTCAACAATGCAAAGGGGAAGGAAAATAAAAAGGGAAATTTCAAATGCACTACCTGTAATCGAATGGGACACAGCATGGAGAAATGTTAGAAAGGCAAAGAGTCAGCCAATGTGCCAGAATGGTGGAAAAAGAAAAACGGGAAGGGAGACAAAGCCAATACAGCTGAAACAGACAGTGGTTCAGAGTCGGCTGCTCTGGCATTTGATGTGGAAGAATTGTTGTTTGATGACCATTTCCATCACGGCCACATCTTGTGCATTGCTCTTGATGAAATGGTTGCCACTGCAAACATGGACAAGCTCCCATTCTTCCTAGACTCTGGTGCCACCAGTCACTGTTCACTGGTCAGAACTGACTTCGCTGATTTTGTCCCAATTGAACTGAGGAACGTAAAGGGAGTCAACAATGTATCCATCCCAGCCACAGGAAAAGGGAAGATACTAATCAACTGTGAAAAGGGGACACTTCCCTTGAACGATGCACTGTTCATTCCCCAAGCATCGCTGAGACTCATCTTGGTTGGATGCTTGACAGATCACGGTGACAGGGTTGTATTCAACAAATGTGAATGCAAAATATTTGGATCAAAAAAAAGGGTTATCACAGATGGGATCCAAAATGATAACGGCCTATACATCCTGAATGGAAAATTACCCAAGACAGAATCCGCGAATCTGGTGAGGTCTGCTCCAACTCTTGAGACATGGCACAGGAGGCTTAGCCACATTAGCTATGATGCTATCCTGAAAATGATGTGACACAACCTTGTCATAGGTATGTTGAACATTCTGCCAAAGACACCCCTATCTGTCAACACTGTATCCTCGGAAAACAGACGAAAACGGCTGTTCCAAAGAACGTGAAGGGGAGAGAGCTAAGGGGACATTGGATGTGATTTATTCAGATCTAACAGGTCCGGAATCTGTTGTGTCAGCCAGAGGAGCACAATACATCATTGATTTTGTTGATGACCACTCACAATTTACCTGGGTTTACCTTCTGAAAGAGAAAAGCGAAGCTGCAAAAGTCTTTAAGGAATGGAAGGCCTTGGTGGAAAGTGAAACTGGCCGTAATGTCAAATGTTTTCGGATGGATAATGGAGGGGAATACACTTCGAGTGAGTTTGAATCTTACTTGTGTGAACAGGGAGTCCAGCACCAGATGACTGCACCATACACATCTGCCGAACTGGGTATGTCAGAGAGGACACATTGAACAATCATGAACTGAGCACAGGCAATGAGATTGTATGTGGGATTGCTGAAAAGCCTGTGGGGAGAATTTGCAGCTACATCGGCATACATGAAGAACAGAACACCTACCATTGCTCTCGCAAACAAGACATCTTTTGAGGTATGGACTGGGGAGAAGCCTGATGTTCGACACCTGCACGAGATTGGGTGCCAAGCTTTCTCTCATACCTGGAAATGTGGCTAAGATTCAGAACCGCTCGAGAAAATCTGTTCTGATAGGCTACTCACAGAATTCGAAGGCATACAGGTGTTATGAACTAGAGACTGGCCGAGTCATTGTGTTGAGGGATGTTTTCTTTGTTGAGTTGCAGGATGTAAGAATCTTGCTGTTCACACTGTGCAGACTAAGCCAATATATTTTATTGGTATCTGCGATTGTGTGGTTACAGGTAAAAGTATTCTGCTTATCTAATTACTTGTGGACAACTGTATAGTTGTCCACTATCTACAAGCACCCCTAGTGGGTGGCTTATATAATACAGCCCATAAGTCACTCTGGTGACTTATACACATTAGATAAGAGCATATATGCTACTATAAGTATATATAAGAGTCTACATTCTTACATCCTCCCCACAGACCAAACCTCAGGAGGTTTGGGTAACTTTTTATGCTGATGGAGGATCAGCATAGACTGGTGCAGGCACAGTCAAAGATGGCTGTGCGGCTACTTTGACAGTGTTGTCATAGTAGATGGATTCAGCTGGATCGACTTCCATCATGTTGTCATCCACTGTAATGGCGGATGCAGGCAGGGGAGTGGTTGTAGCAGAGGGTTCTGTTAATGGCACATCTGTATGTGCCTTAGAGCGGGGAGGCCCCCACCTTGTCTGTCGAGCAACAAATCATCGTCAGACATAGAAGGTGCTCCCCAAAAGCCAGGGAGATGAGGGGGCATGGGTATGTGAAGGCCGGTATCCGTCTGGCCTTTGCGGGCATTGGGTACCCATTGCGCAGTCTCATTGTAGCAGACTTTGCTCTGCTTGTGCACAAAATAGGGCTCCATATTGATTAGAGCCCTAGCAGGGTCTACCCCCACATAGGTATCTAGCCACTGGGCTAGTTCGTTGAGTGATGTGCTCTTGTGACAGCGTTTCCACTCAAACACTTTCTTGATGCTAGTGGACAGTAGCGTCGGTAGATCTTGCTGCCAGAATGAGCCAGCAAGATTGGCCCACCGTTAGAGACGTGTGCCGGATTTGACATCGGACTGTTAGAGTTCGCCGGATTTGACGTCGGGGTCGGATTTGGTCAGAGCTCTCCTTGACCGAGGTCGGTAGTCACAATATTTGGAAATGCACGGAAATACTGGATGACTCGGAGTCGGAGATCTGAAGACTGATCTACATGGGCGTTGACTTCAACTTATGGGTTGCGCCCCCTTGGATTTCTAGTGCCTGGTATTTTGGACTGAAGACCGGAGTGTTGTCAGGTTTCCGATTGATTGGGTCGATTCGGAAAGTCAGTGCCAATGATGCATTGAGACTTATCGGAGATGAGCAGGGGCTTCAGGTATTCGGGAATGGAATAGTTAATGCGGAAAGGTAGGAGTAACAATAAATCAATACCGAGTAAAGACTAGCTTTTCTGGAAGGCGGGTGTAATCAAGGAGGGTTGGGGGTGTCAGATGAGGTAGGGTCGGAATGATCGGAATGGTCGGAATGGTCGAAATGGTCGGAATAATCGGAATAGTCAGAATAATCAATACTGAGCAAGGTTTGAAGGCCTTGTTGCACGTAGAAGTTTGGAGCAACGAAGTGTAATAAAGGTTCAATGATAGAGGGTGGGTGGGATATGTCAAGATGTTATGAGTTGTATTGGAATAACAAATTGAGGTAACGAGATATGCAGGATGCGAGATGTGAAAAGGGTATAAGATATACGATATAAGGGATAGAAGATGATACAAAAGATAGTGATTACGAAAGGTAGTGAAGCAATACGATACAATTCAATATGATACAATACGATACGATACGATATGATACGATATGATACGATTTACAAGCTAAAGAAGCTTTGATGAAGAGAAACATATTTAAGACATGCGGGAATCTGAAATCGGGAACGGAAGATCAGGGTGCATGATACGGAGTTCCGAAGTTGGAGCGACTACAGGAATCAAGATAAGACATACGAGGTAATATCGAGATAGAGCCATGACTAAGAATAATAATGGGGACATGTTGGAAATAAGCGGAAAAGGCGTATCGGAATATGTGAAATGTCAGAATAACACGGGTCGGATCTGGGATCTAACAGTATCTCCCTTTTACAGCTGAGCCCTTGAGGCTGATTACGCTATTGAATACTGTGGGAAGTTTTGGGTGTCGGTTATCCGTAAAGGCTGAGATCTTGGATCGGACATATATATAGGAGAAAACGCTTTGTGAAAAGCAAATCACTTTTGATCCCCTACCACCACCACCCAAGCCAAAATGCCATTGCATTCCAAGTCGTTGTCGCCCACCCGCTCCATCATTGAAGTCAGCTCCAGCGAAGAACTCGCTGCCAAAGTGAGGAAGTACGAGTGGAGGAAGGTGGAGTTGGAGGCCAAAATGCGGAAAAGGGCGAAGGTGAAGTGGGAGAAGCAGGAGAGGGAGGCAGCGGAACAGCAGGAGCAGGAGCAGAAGGAGAAGGAGGAATGGGAGAGGAAGGAGCAGGAAGAACGGGATCGGAGAGCGAAGGAGAAAGAGGAGGCAGATCGGAGCAAACCGAAGGAGGAGGCATATTGGCAGAAAGCTGAGTCGACGCGGGCGGTGTGGGAGGAGTTGAGGTGGGAGGAGGCCCGACTCAAAATGTTTTTGGTAAGTCGGATTTTCTCTATGTGCTGATTGATGAATTGACAGAAAATCAGATTAGCCGGAGAAGGTCAACCGAGAACGGAAGGTCAACCGGAATCCAAAAGGTGGCTTGGAAATCGTCAGAGGCCGCAAATGGCATCTTGAGGATGTGTGGTCAGAGGCTGACAACTTTGACGATAGGTGCGTACTCTGTCAGACATGGGGGTTGGAGTGCGTCAACGAGGAGCGGAGAACCGGAAAGTCGCGGAAGTGGGCCTGCATTTGGTGTCAGAACGACCGGAAGAAGTGTACAAGGCCAGGCGACACGGATTTCGCGGCAGAGATGGTGGGGAAGTCATCGTTACTGGCGTCTAGGCAGGTTCAGGCGGAGAAAGCGGAGGCCAGACCAGGACCGGCGACGAAAAGGCATCGGGCAGAAGCGGTCGCAGATCGGGACGGGGTGGCGTCGTCGAGGAAAGGTAAAGGAAAGGAGTGGACGATGGAGGACGACGTGGAGGACGAGGTGGAGGATGCGGGGCTTGCGGCGGAGGTCCACGGGCTCCGAAAGACAATCCATTCCCTCACAAAATGGCTCTGTTACAACGTGGAGGGAATGGCGACTTTCAACAATATGTTGAAGAAGTCGCACCAGATAGTGGAGGCCGAGTTCAAATTCCAGAAGAAGCGGTGGGAGGCGTACCACGGGGCGTCGGTGCCGCAACCGGAGTTAAGCTCAGAAGCCGAGTTGGAAAATGAGGACGGAAATGTCGGGCCGCAACCGGAGTCGGAGAAGGCGGCAGACAAGGGGAAGGGGAAAGCGAAGGCAGTGGACAACGTCGGGATGGACGTCGATGTCATCCCTGAGATACCGGAAAAGGAGGTTCCGGAGGAGGCGGAGATCGGCCAGAAACCGGAGGCGAAAATCGGCCAGGAACCGGAGGCAGGAATTGGCCAGGACCCAGAGGCGGGAATTGGCCAGGAGGCGGTGAATCCAGGAGATGCAGATTCAGAGAAACAAGTGGAGGAGGAATTGGGGAAAACAGCGGGGCTTGACCTGGAGGTCAATGGGCCAGAAGAGGAAACGATGCAGTGAATAGGAGTCGGAAGGGGAAAAGTAATATAAATAAATCAGAGGAATTTTGGGGAAGTAGTGTAGAAAGGTTTAGATAATGAAGTAATTTCCTGTTGGTTTAAGATCGGAAAAAAAATGAAATGATCGGAAAAACAGAAAGCTTGGAACAATGGAAATGATCAGATCAACAAAAATGATCGGAGAAACAGAAAACTTGGAAAGACAAGAAACAGTGAATCAAGGATGTTTGAAGTTCAAGGGTGTCAGAGAATCGGGGAAGTCGGAACTGGATGAATGTCGGGATTGACTCGGGATCGGGATTGGACGTGTAAGAATCATGAAGAAGTTGAGAGGGTCGGAATATCGGGATGTGAACTGTCATAGATGTCGAAAGAGTTCCAGAATTCTGGGATGTAATTAGTGACTTACGAGGAATTGAAGCATTGGATTGGAAATTGTCAGAAAAGATCGGAGTCGGAGTGGGGGATTGCATTGGAAATTGTCGGGGAAGATCGGAGTCGGAGTGGGGGATTGCAATGGATAAGTTGTCAACATAGTGGCTACTCCCCCTTTAAGGTAGACGTCCCATTGTCTACCTCAAGCATTGGAAGGTCGTTAAGGAGTTGGAGTGTTGGAGGACCGAAGGATTCATCAGGAACGTATTGGCTTTTCTAAGGAGATAAATGGTGTCTTCTTGGAAAATTTCTTGATAGTGGTCTTGATGTTGTCTGGTTGAAAATCATTGTAATCACAGACTTCCTGAGAATTCGGAGAGTATCGGAAGTTTGGACTTGAAGGAGAACAAGAGGAGTGAATCCGAAGTTTGGATATGAAGTGTTTGCAGGGGAAACAGAGTAAGGAAGACGTGTAGGGAAGAAAAGGGTGTCGGAAAGGTAGGAATTGAAATGTTCTGGTGGGGTTGTTGGTTGGTTTTCGGAAACATTGGTAAGGTACTTGATATTCGGCCTGGAATATTGTCCTACGGTTGGAATCAGAAATGTGAGTCGGAGGATGTATGGATGGTGCATTCATGGATATGAGGGGTTTAACAGCGCCTTTCGAAAGGAGATCATTATTGTGTCCGAAGGTGGTTTGTTGGTTATTGTCCCATAATGCAGAAATCGGTATTGATGACTAGACTTAGAGTCGGAGTAACTGCGTTGTATCTTGGATTCGGAAGTCTGGAAATTGGAGGTCAGAAAACTAAATCTTAGATGTGGAAGGATGTCTTTGAGGAAGATTTGGCATTCGGGCTTGGAGATCGTCCTGGGGTGTTCTCGAGGAAGTACAGACGTACTCTGTGGAATGTATTGGATGAAATCCTATAGCTAGAGTCTCATTAATGTTCTAGAGGTGGTTCTGGTGGAACTAGATGTAAGGAAAATGATTTTTCCAAAGTGAGATTCTCTCCCTCCGATAGGTGTGATCTTGTCGGAGTATGTAGCGGAATATTAATGATTGCTTGTTGGGAATTGGAAGAATCAATGTAACAGATTTTCCTATTGGAAATGCGCTGAAGTTTCCACATTGTTGTTGTGAGTTGAGGTTTCAACAAGATGTTCGATGTTTATGGCGGGTCAGGGGATGTCGCAGTGAAGTTGGATTTCGGAGATTCGGAAAAACGCAGATTGCAGGTTTCCTGAAGACATGTCATAGAATTGAATCTTCTTGTTAAGGAGTGCGGAACTAGGTACTACCCAATACCCTGTCAATCAACAGATTGTAGTGGGTGGGTTAGTGGTGTTCCCAGCACATCGGAACAATTAGAAACAAGTGTCGTTATAGGTAATGTAATTGTGACCAGATTTTTTCGCTCGATGGGAGGACATGATTGGCGTGGATTGCCTACTGGGTGTTGCGACAAAATGTCATTGGTGACGGAAAGGACGGAGACTGGCGGAAAGCGGGAATTCGAAAGGATGGTGTTTAAACCTAATGATCGGTCGAAACTGTTTGGAAGGGCGATATTCGGAGTTTAGGTGGAATTGGTGGAAGTACGAAGGGTATGTTCGGAAAGCGTCTGTGGTGTTCTTGGTAAGGCACAATGAGATGTGAATGCAGATTCATGCTCGAGAGTCTTTGAGCTGTCAGGTTTGGGGATTTGGAAGGTCCTCTAAAGGACCGCGATGTCGGAATCACCTATCGTGATAGTTGTGGTTTGGGATTTTGCTTTCCTGGCAAAGGATGATGACCTCGGGCATTCTTTCACCTTATGACCAGGTTTTCTACCGTAGAGGCATAACTTTTGATTGATGCGTTGTTGTCTCTCCTGTAGTACTAACTTGCTGTCTTGTCCGAGGATGTCGGAAAGTTTTGGTGTCGGCAAAGCCGGGGTTTGGTCATAAATTTCTGCCATGTATTGTGAGTCATTATCACAAGGATGGTTGGAAGTCGCATTGTTGATGCTGCTCGGAATTGGGTCGGATTTGAAGTCTTCGTTTGTGAGGCACTTGTTGAAAAGACTGGGGTGCTTGTGAACTTTCGATGGGTTGACGACATTTTCGGTAGATCTGTCGGTGTCGTCCAAATCGAGTGTTTGAATTCGGGTGTCAGAAGACATTATAGAAATCAAGAGTGTCAGCTTGTAAATACTGTTAGAGACGTGTGCCGGATTTGACGTTGGACTGTTAGGGTTCACCGGATTTGACGTTGGGGTCGGATTTGGTCAGAGCTCTCCTAAGGTCGGTAGTCACAATATTTGGAAATGCACAGAAATACTGGATGACTCGGAGTTGGAGATCCGAAGACTGATCTACACAGGCGTTTGCTTCAACTTATGGGTTGCGCCCTCTTGGATTTCTAGTGCCCTGGTATTTTGGACTGAAGACCGGAGTGTTATCAGGTTTCTGATTGATCGGGTTGATTCGGAAAGTCAGTGCCAATGATGCATTGAGACTTATCGGAGATGAGCGGGGGCTTCAGGTATTCGGGAATGGAATAGTTAATGCGGAAAGGTAGGAGTAACGATAAATCAATACCGAGTAAAGACTAGCTTTTCTGGAAGGCAGGTGTAATCAAGGAGGGTTGGGGGTGTCGGATGAGGTAGGGTCAGAATGATCGGAATGGTCGGAATAATCGGAATAGTCAGAATAATCGATACTGAGCAAGGTTTGAAGGCCTTGTTGCACGTAGAAGTTTGGAGCAACGAAGTGTAATAAAGGTCGAATGATAGAGGGTGGGTGGGATATGTCAAGATGTTACGAGTTGTATTGGAATAACAAATTGAGGTAACGAGATATGCAGGATGCGAGATGTGAAAAGGGTATAAGATATACGATATAAGGGATAGAAGATGATACAAAAGATAGTGATACAAAAGGTAGTGAAGCAATACGATACAATTCAATATGATACAATACAATATAATACAATTTGATACAATTTACAAGCTAAAGAAGCTTTGATGAAGAGAAACATATTTAAGACATGCGGGAATCTGAAATCGGGAACGGAAGATCAGGGTGCATGATACAGAGTTACGAAGTTGGAGCGACTACAGGAATCAAGATAAGACATACGGGGTAATATCGAGATAGAGCCATGACTAAGAATAATAACGGGGACATGTCGAAAATAAGTGGAAAAGGTGTATTGGAATACTTGAAACATTGGAATAACACGAGTCGGATCTGGGATCTAACACCCACTGGCCATGGACTGTAAACAGTTCCGTGAGTTTTTGAAGAAAGACCAAGCTGTCTTTCTTTGGCTTAATGAGCTTAAGCCAGAGTCGGACAGACCCATACATCAACATCCTCTAAGCGGAGGGTGTTATCGCCATTCCCACAGATAGCAGGCGATACTCCCTCTGGGGAGTATTCTATAGTGCGCAATGCATCCTGAAGATTGGGAGATGTGTCGTGTGTGATCTCGAACGCTGGCATTTGAGTAGCCAGGCACTGCTCGCGGTCAGCACGCTTAATGATAGTGTGCTGCGTGACATGGCAAATGTTGCACGCGTGAGCATGAGCTACTCAACTAACGTAGGGTCGTTAAGCAGGCAAGTGTCAAACCACTCTGCAGGTTGACAGCTCATTTGCACCGCGGTGGGTGGTGCCTTGCCCAATGGGCAGGGTGTAAGGGGAACCCCTCATACTGCTCCTTTTTATTCTCCTTCTCCTATTCTCCTCTCTTATTCATGTTCACCCCTTCTATCCCCATCTCCCTTTTATCTCTCTTTTCTCCCTGTTGTTTCTATCTAATATTCCCATTTCCTTCCCCCCCCTCCTCCTTCCTACTCACTTCTACAACTGGCGCTTCTATTCTCGATTTAAGCGCCCGCTACCTGGGCTACGTCATAGGTCACGTGACCTCCTTTTAAGCGCCCAGAACGTTCAGTCAGTTCGGAGACTTTCCTTAATTAGTAGTCGCCTCGGCAGTGGGAGTCCTTAGGCTTTTCTCTTTGGATTCCCATCTGCCAGGTATGTATCCTTGCCTGTTGCCTTCCTTGAACTTATATACTTTGGATTCCCATCTGCCAGGCTCTAGTGTGATATTCCACTAGCCCCAGAGGTTGCCCTTATACAGGGTAAATATCCTGTCTGCATTACAGGTGGGTCGCCTATGGCAGGGGCAATGCAAGCATTCAGTGATGCCAGGTATGGCACCACCAGCGCTCACTATCTGGATGAGGTCTTGCGACCAGATCAGGTTGGTCCTACCAGTGAAACACCGGTGTCGGTTTACTTTCGGAAATGGATCCAAAAGACAGTGGGTAGCAGTGTCGTCGTTGCACGGCTACTTACACTGGTGTTCGGCTCAGTGCGCTTTGCTATCAGCAGCAACAAAAGTAGAACAAAGACGAAGATGAGGACGTAGCAGTGACGACCATGAGGACGTAATACGCTGACGTAAGCGCAGACGAGATACAACAGCAAATGTCACGTGATTGACAAAGCTGGCCTTGACGTAGACGTAGTAGTAGTAGTAGACTTAGAAGACTTAGACTTGAGACTTAGACGAGTGAATCCAACTGAAAGAGGTGAATTGGGGTACACTAAGGCGAAACAGGCCTTATATACATGAGCAGAACAACAAACGATGCGAGTATGCCATACAACGATGTCGTCGACAGCAGACAGGAGAAATGACTAACGGCGAGAGGCAGAAAACCAAAATAGGAAGGTGGTTTGTAAGGAAATGGAAAAATGAGTCAGGTGGTCGAAGAAATGAAGGGAAATATGGCAGCGAATTTGAAATAGAAGCCAGAAATAGAATAGAAGTGAGTCATAGACAATAGACCATGTGGAACAATTGGAAATAGAAGTACAGCCAAGAAGCGAGTGAGTCAGGTGATGAAAATGAGTCATAGCCGTCCAATAGGATTCCAGTTGCTTGTCAAATATCTCCGAAGATGAGTAAGTGAGTCATGTGACTTGATGACGACTCAGAAACATGTGAACCAATCACGACACTTGGATACGAATTTCCTCCAGAGAGGGAACGAAGACGAGCCCTTCTTGACGAAGTCCTTAGGCACATAACCGTAGCAAATCTCTGTTCCTGGTCCGTGCTCTTTGATGTACCAGTTATTCCTGAGGACGATGCGATGCCAACCATTCACTGGTTCGAAGTTTGGGTCAAAACCGATGACGTAGAAGGGAGCATGGAAGGTTTGATCGAATACCCATACACAATCGTGAATGTGATAAGGAGGATATGAGGGGAATATTCGGTATGGTCCTTCAGGAGATTCGACATATAGAGGATAGTACCGACGATGTGCAACTTGTGGAGGAGGACTGGACAAATGAACATCAAGGGGAGAACATCGACTAGGAAGTTCAACGCGTGGTCCAACGTGTATGTCTGGCTTGGCGGTCATCTGAAATGAATCATGGGACGTGGTGGCGGCAATGCTGGATGGCATATTGAAAATAGAATTGATGAAAAATAGAATGAGTGTGGAGATGATGTGTCTGGCGGACTGGAGGTAGCACAGCAGATGATGGTCTGGCGAAAGCTGATGATGATAGGCGCGTGTGCAGTGAGCGTCTTTTGTAGTGTAGTAGGCGCTGTCGAGTATCATGCTTGTCACCGGTACTACGTGTAGACGGACTCATGGAGTCTGTCATCAAATCTGGCAAGGTCAGCAGATCGATGATGGTCGGCGCTGATGGCATTGACTTCATGGCGGATAACTTATCCGCCATTTCATGATTTAGCTGTCTCTTCTTATCGAGAGCAGCACACAGACTATTGAGCTCTGCATGGAGCTTGCATGCCTCCTCTTTGTAAGAGGATACCACATCCTTAATAAAAGGACACGCCATTTCTGCAAGTAGGGGTGGCCAGGGCACCTTTACTCCGTGTTCAATGTCGCACATTTGAGGATCAACAAGCTGCAGTTTTGTGGCTTGCAGCAAGTGCTGCATATAGGTGTTGCACTCCGGGCAGGAGTCACAATGGACAATGGCTATGGCGTCCTTGACGCCATGCACCATCCAGCTCTGCTCCTTTTGGAGCATGGCAAACTGTTCAGAGGCACTAGGTAGTGCCTCTGATGAGGGGTGTAGATGAGACACTTCGGCATCCATGGTGATATCCTGGTTACACTCGCACTGGTGCAGGTGTGGAAGTGGGTGGCAAGAGCCTTAAAGCGGCGATAAAATTGTTGCTTAAATTCAAGGCGAGCACACCCATCGCATCACATGATCACTTCATGTGATGGCATCGCATCGCGCGAATCACCCAACATGAACTATGTTCGTGTTGAGTCCTTGTCTTAAAGGACTCATTCCTTGTCATTATTGTGCCTATAAGGCATGAGTAGGAAGCTCTTGCGGCTTCCTAACTCCCCTCAGCTCTAGATAAGCATCTAGTGCTTCTAACTCTCTGCATGCAGAGAATGGCTCCCAGGTGACATCTCCCAATGTCCACCGCACTTGTAACTCCAACTTGGAGTCACTAGTCCAGCGATGAGCAAGGATCTCATCCACGAACCATTCTGGTTCGTCTTCTTTCCCAAAATCATAAATATAATTTACGTCGTGACGAGGAAATTGTTCGTTGTCATTGGGTATATGCGGTCTGATTAGACTCGCATGAAACTTTGGAAGTATCCTCCAAGCCATGAGCTCTGGAGGTAACTCAAGTTTTACATTAAAGGTGGAGTTATCCACCTTGACAATTTGATATGGCCCAATATAATTAGGCTCTAGTTTCTTTGCCCATCCTTTAGGTAAGGACAGGTTCTTCGTAGACAGATATACTAGCTGTCCAACCTTGTACGTTGTTCCTTGATGACATCTGATATTTGCAGTGTCTGTCTGCTGTACTTGACTCACGATGATTGCATCGTGAGCATCAATCAAGTTCCACAATGCTTGTTGTGTGAACTGCCATACTCCTCTAAATGTAGTATCCACTGATAGTACTTGCCTGATATGGGGCAAGTATCCACCGTTCAATTTGAATGGTGTATATCATGTGGTCACACTGACTGAACTGTTCAATGTGAATTCTACCATTGGGCATTTCTTGGCCCAATCCTTCTGATCACTCTGCACTACAGTGCAGAGTATTTGCCCTACAGAACGATTTGCTCGTTCTGTTGCTCCATCTGTCTGCAGGTGGAATGCTGTGGACATGAGCAGTTTCGTGCCCATTATATGCTGCAATTCCCTCCAAAATATGGAGGTGAATTTGGAGTTGCGATCCGAGATGATTGACTCAGGTACTCCATGCAGGCGTATTACCTCTTTGAGGTATAACCACGTGACTTGTTGCACAGTAACTCTCGTTGTAGTTGGCACTAGGTGCACCATAGACGTGAGTCTGTCAATCACAACTAATAAATAGTTGTGACCCTTCGATTCTGGCAATGGACCAATGAAGTCCATTCCGATAGACTGCCATGGTCTATCAGGTATTGGCAGGGTATGCAACAGCCCTGCTGGTCATCTATTGTCCTTCTTTGCAGCCTGACAGGCTGCACAGGATCCACAGAACAACTCTATGTTGGCTGCCATTCCCAACCACCAGTACAATCGTCTGATGTACTTGTCAGTTTTGAATTGCCCAAAATGGCCAACTACTCTATGTGCATGATCAATAATTATCTCGACCATTCTCCTCCCCTTGGAAAAAACTTCCTGGGGAAGACAAACAATGTCTTTATTGAACTGGTTCTTTGTCCAAACCAGTCCATTTCTCACCCTGAATCTGGGTGAGCTTCAGGATTTGCCAATACTTTCTTGAGTATTGGATCTGTTCCATAGCCATTGGCTACAACTCATTTCAGGTCAAACTCGCATTCTACGTGTGAGCTAGACTCTCTGAGTCCACACTAGACGCTGTAGCTAGTACATCGTCCTCCTCATTACCTTGCACCTATGTGGTAGGTACTTCCCCTGCTTGCTTCATCTGCTGTGTGTCCATGACATGCTGCTCTGTCACATCTTGTAATTGCTGCGACTGTCATGCTGCAGCCATTCGTATTTCTACGAATCGATCCATTGGAAGAAACTCTCCTTCTGGGTCTAGCTGTGCATCTGCATTGACGTATTCTTCCACTGGATGACTTTCACCCTGCTTATCGTTCTCGTAGTAGCACAACAGACAGTCAGCTACCTTGTTTCCCACTCCCAGTACATGTACCATGGTATAATTGAATCTGGAGAGAAACTCCCAACAGCACACCTGTCTGTCAGACAGATGCTGTTGTGTCTCGAAGTATTTGAGACCTGTGTTATCTATCACCAGTGTGAACTGGCGACCTAGCAGCTTATCCTCCCACTTCATAAGTGCTTCTAGGATAGCAATTGTCTTGTGCTCATGCGTTTTGTAACGCTGTTGCGCAGGACTGAATTTCTTCGACAGAAACCCTGCTGGACAACAAGTTGTCCAGTCCGGACCTTGTCCGTAAACTGCTCCGACTCCATATTTGGAGCTGTCCATCACAACCCAAATGGGTTCTGAACTAGTGTGATTTATAGGCTTCAAGATCAGAGCCTTACACACTGTGCTTTGATGGATTCAAAACACTTATCCATCAAGGGCATCCATTGAAATGTCCTATTGTTTTGTGCACTTCCTGATAAGGGAGTTGTATATGCTGTCAAATCTGGCATATATGGTGCCAGATACTGAATGAGTCCTAGAAATCTTTAGACATCATTAAATGTTCGAGGTCTTCTCCAACCTCCAACCTTCTCCATCTTATCCACATCTGCATGGATGCCCTTGTCATCTATAATATGACCAAGGCACCCCATACGAGGCGAATACAAATCAATCTTGGATCAATTTCCACTGAGGAACAAATGTGCCTCATGTAATATTTCAAACACCTTTCAAAGGTGTTTTTTGTGCTCTTTGATAGAGCTTGAATAGATAAATATATCATCCAAGTATATGTAGACTGATTGACCAATTTGGTTACAAAACATCAACGTCATGAGACATTGAAATGTAGATGGTGTGTTACAGTCACCAATCTGCATAACCTGGCTCTTGAACGTGCCGAATATTGTCATGAAGGCTGTCTTATTGACATCCTCCTCGAGTACGCATATTTGGACTGGTATGCAGCACAAGCTACATCATGCCAGATCGTATCCTGGTCTGGGAAGGGTGTAATGTCCTTCACTGTGTTGTCATTGCGTCAACATAGGTCTATCAGTGTTCTAAGCTTTCCATTTTTCTTTGGAATGCATAGTTCTGGTGCTGCAGAACGTACTGACGCTGATACCCACCAACCAGCAGTGGTATACCAGTTGACTTTGTCGATCAGTTCATTTCAAAGTGCTTCCCGACACTTCGGTAATTGATAATGAAACTGTTTAGTTTCATCCACGAACTTAATTTTGTGGTTGATCTCCCTCCAAGGAGGAAGTTCCAAAGGCACACCTCCAAAGAGGTCTGCAAACTCTAGCTCCCATTTTTCCCTAAGTTTGGGAAAGTCATCAGCCATTAATAACGGTTGATTGGTGCCAGTAATCCTATCAGTAATTCCATCGGTACGTTGATCGGGTAGACCAACGTCAATGTTTTGTTGCTTTTCCTTTCATTTTCCCTTGTCTTGCCTCCCATCTGGCAAGCTCGTCAATGGCTCCACTTGCAATGAGGAGCTATTTGCTAGTCACAGAGTGTGGCTCGCTGGTTTGGGTTTAAGACTTGCAATTTGAGTCCTGTGTTCAGCTGGGTCCTGGTAGTCCGGCTGCACTTCCCAGGCATTTGCATGGTTCGGAAAGGGATGCATCCCTCGCCTCTAAAGTCAAGGGATATCCCCAGTTTACGTAGGAATGGTGTTCCCAGTATTGCGTCATAGTAGTTTATGTTCGCTATATTGAAGTATTCCTCGATATTATGCTCACCAAAGTGTATGTTGGTGTGTGCTCTGTAGTTGATGGTCAACTTACTGCCAACGCACGCTAGCTGTAGACCAATAGGACGTTCAAGTTCGAACATCTTGATACTTACGGCACATATGAAGTCTGGAGAGAGCATTACTCCCTCACACTCACTGTCTAATAGACAGTGGGCTCTGACTCCACCAATCTCCCAATATCTGGAGATTGTCTGATTGTCTATACACGTCCATTTGGGGCACGTCTTATCACACGTTCTGAACTGATGATCATAGATAGGCTCGATGGTCCTATCTATGACTCCCACGTGGGTACAGAAATTGTGGTAGTTGGTTTTTGCGCTGCATATATGTGCCGCCTTTCCTCATACAATCCTCCTAGTGGACATACTCTGTCCGCTTGATACGAGCTTTGCATTCTTGTATCCTTATCATCATCCCATTGATAGGGCCTGATTTCCGACTGGTAATCAGCGACTAGTTTGCCGATTTTGCTCTCATGGTCATCCTGGACGTCCATTCGCTAGTCTAATTCGCCACTTTGTGGCTCCTCCTCCCCTTCTTGAGCACTCAGGGAGTGCTCAACCACTTCCTCTAACTGTGCACCTGCTATGTGTGGTTTGTTCTTCCACTGTGGGCAATTGGGCTTGATATGCCCAACTTGTCTGCACTCATAGCATGTTAGCTCTGTGCTACATCCTTGACCTCCTGAACCTCCAGGAGGTTTCTGTGGAGTGTGAGAAGCAGCAGCGGGAGCTCCTGCTCCAGCTCTCTGTGTAACTTGTACCCCTGTTTGGGGTACACTTGGCTTCGTCTCTGTTTGAGGTCGAGTATTAGGTGGACAATATGTCATCTGCTTCACTGTAGGACAGCTCCCTGTATTGGGAGCTTGAGACGAGCTTGGCACAGCCTGACTTTGACTATTTGTTGACATGGGCTTTGCCTGCAGCACATGAGCGCAGCTGGACTCTGTCTTATGCGACCTGATGTCATATCAGGACTCATCCTCTACAGCCTTTGCAGCCTCATACAATTCAGTTATTTAACTGAATTGTGTCGTGTAGCCCAGTTGTAGGACTTCATGACACAGTGCTTCTCGAAGCACTGCTACGAACCACTTGCAGATTGTATATTCATCAGGCAGATGTATCATCCACGCTGCGTACTTTGTAATATTGTTCAGTGACTCCTGAACAGTTCTAGTCCCTTGCACAATTGTGTCGAACTTGTTTGACGCATGTCTATGCGTGAGTGTGTGTAGGAATTGCTGTTGCAAACCAGCGATTGCACTCTCGAGGGGTCCAGTTGACTACGACTTGATCATGATGCTCGATATTTCAAGCGTGCCACTCCAATGCCTCACCTTTGAGGTGAGTGCCCAAATAGTTCAATTGGAGTTCCATGCTGGATAGCCCCAGTAGACTATTCATGCCTAGCCATCTCAGGCTTCCTGAGACAAAGTTCTCAAATTCTTTGAGATCTGCTTTCCCAGCATATTCTTCTGGGTGAGGTCATTTTACTCTGGCTTTAGCAAGCACAGACTTGTCTGGCTCGCTGTCCTTGTGTTTCTCAAGGGCAGCGTGCACCATCCTTCCGACTCCATCTACATAAGTAGATGGATTTCCTCCTACCTCCTGAACCCTCTGTTCAGGATCCGTAACTGCTAGTGATACCGCATGCAGTATTGCTTGTATCTGCCTGTGCAGGCGAGGGACATGATTACTCATGTCCTGCTGCACCGGTGGATCGACAATGTCTTCGTTGATCTGATACAACAGGCAATGTTTATCGGCCATTAAAAAAGCATCCCTCAGTCTATGACTGCTGCTGAGGGCGGATTGAGCCACTCTCACTGACTCGATCAGCTTCTTGAAGGCATCGCCTTTGACTCCAGCAATATATGCCTCCTCGACTAGGTTATCTGCATGTTTAGCATGAAGTTTTAGCACACGGAGTTTCCGTCATGCCACCTTATTTTCAATCCTATCCCAGTGATCAAACCCACGTTCAATGGTAATGTGAGTGCTAGTTGGGGTACTGACACTATCAGTGTCAGACTTCATCATCTCTTGCAGCGACTGTTGGGTCACTGCCTTGAGCACTTCTTGCTCATTGTATGTCCTTTTCGATCTGCGAATTGCTTCACGGATATGTTCTCTGTCACAGGCCTCTAGCTCACAATCCATCTCTTCCACAGTCTGCCAGGATGTACTGATTCTATCCTGCTCTAGGGTAGCACTAGCTTCATGAGAAATGTTTCTGTTGCTCAGTCCAGACAGAGGTGGCATCCTCTGTCTGTCTTGTTTTTTGTGAGCCTTCTGAGCTTTGTGGTTGACTTCACGATCCCTATTGGGATTGTTTCCACATTCGGGGGCCTGTCCACATAAAGGTCCCTGTACTTCCTCCTCCAGGGACTGTATTAACAGTTCCATACCATTTCATAAGGTTTGGAGTTGGTTTGCGGCATCATCTGCTGCACAAGCTGCCTCAGCCGCTCATTGGCTTACTTCACGTGTAGTATCTATGTGTCTATGGCTGGCTTTGAGGGCCATAATCATCTGGGAAATATGTCTGGTTGTACGCTCATATTGCCGGTGACAAGCATGATACTCAACAGCGCCTACTAGACTTTAAAAGACGCTCACTGCACACGTGCCTATCATCATCAGCTTTCGCCAGACCATCATCTGCTGTGCTACCTCCAGTCCGCCAGACACATCATCTCCACACTCATTCTATTTTTCATCAATTCTATTTTCAATATGCCATCCAGCATTGCTGCCACCACGTCCCATGATTCGTTTCAGATGACCGCCAAGCCAGACATACACGTTGGACCACACGTTGAACTTCCTAGTTGATGTTCTCCCTTTGATGTTCATTTGTCCAGTCCTCCTCCACAAGTCGCACACTGTCAGTACTATCCTCTATATGTCAAATCTCCTGAAGGCCCATACCAAATATTCCCCTCATATCCTCCTTATCACATTCACGATTGCGTATGGGTATTCGATCAAACCTTCCATGCTCCCTTCTACGTCATCGGTTTTGACCCAAACTTCGAACCAGTGAATGGTTGGCATCGCATCGTCCTCAGGAATAACTGGTACATCAAAGAGCACGGACCAGGAACAGAGATTTGCTACGGTTATGTGCCTAAGGACTTCGTCAAGAAGGGCTCGTCTTCGTTCCCTCTCTGGAGGAAATTCGTATCCAAGTGTCGTGATTGGTTCACATGTTTCTGAGTCGTCATCAAGTCACATGACTCACTTACTCATCTTCGGAGATATTTGACAAGCAACTGGAATCCTATTGGACGGCTATGACTCATTTTCATCACCTGACTCACTCGCTTCTTGGCTGTACTTCTATTTCCAATTGTTCCACATGGTCTATTGTCTATGACTCACTTCTATTCTATTTCTGGCTTCTATTTCAAATTCGCTGCCATATTTCCCTTCATTTCTTCGACCACCTGACTCATTTTTCCATTTCCTTACAAACCACCTTCCTATTTTGGTTTTCTGCCTCTCGCCGTTAGTCATTTCTCCTGTCTGCTGTCGACGACATCGTTGTATGGCATACTCGCATCGTTTGTTGTTCTGCTCATGTATATAAGGCCTGTTTCGCCTTAGTGTACCCCAATTCACCTCTTTCAGTTGGATTCACTCGTCTAAGTCTCAAGTCTAAGTCTTCTAAGTCTACTACTACTACTACGTCTACGTCAAGGCCAGCTTTGTCAATCACGTGACATTTGCTGTTGTATCTCGTCTACGCTTACGTCAGCGTATTACGTCATCATCTTCGTCACTGCTACGTCCTCATCTTCGTCACTGCTACGTCCTCATCTTCGTCTTTGTTCTACTTTTGTTGCTGCTGATAGCAAAGCGCACTGAGCCGAACACCAGTGTAAGTAGCCGTGCAACGACGACACCGCTGCCCACTGTCTTTTGGATCCATTTCCGAAAGTAAACCGACAGCGTACTTATCTTTTGACACTCATCCGGCCTCCGTTTGTATTCCTATTCATTCCCAAGCCGACTCCTACCACCTCCAACTACTTCCGACCAAATCCGGTCTCCGCCGACATCTGACAGCACCCTTCATCAAGTGCCAATTTCCAGGATCTCATTAGCCCGATTTGTACCAGATCCTTTTGACGTCATCCATCGGCGATCATTCCTACTGCCTGTCAATAAATCTTCATTTGTCACTGCCTGTCCAGTACTCTAATCAAAGTACAATCCACCGGCATTCAGCACTCACCTCCATCAGATCCAGCTCCTTCCTTCTTTGGCCCGATCCTTGACTCCCTCTTTGGTCCAAAGACTCGTTTCACTCATCCCGGTCGGCTAGTCAATACACCTCCACCAGGTCACATTTGGCTGTTATCCTCATCTAAACTTCATATTGACGATCCTACCTGGTATCCCAATCAAGCACGTCTCTGGACTTCAATTCCTGTCAACAATCCGCTGCTAATTGACTCCCTTATTGACCATCCCATCCTATATCCCCTTGAATACAACTTCTTGACTCCAACAGAGCTCAATACACCTGTCAGCTCCCATTCACAAAGCTCATCTATCATCATGTCTCAACCAATTCGCTCCAAATTTGACTTCCCTCCCCCTCGCTCTCGGAATGCACCCAAGAGATTTTCTGGCCAATACGATGAAGTTGCCACCTTCCTCAAAACCTTTGCAGAACTTTCCGATGCATATGGATTAACAAATGAAGACCGCTTTGAACGACTTCCTCTATATGTCAAACGATCGGTTCGACAAGTTATTGAAGGCTTAACCAAATTCCACCAGAAGAACTGGACCGCATTTGATGCAAAGCTCAGAGTCTATATGATCATGACCGGATGTCAAAACGCTTTAAAGAGAAAGATCTAGAGAACTTTACTACTAAGTATCGTCACAGGGTCCTTTGAAATCTCTATGACTTCCATCGCTATCAAAGGAAGTTCACTCGCATTGCAGGCTGGCTACTCAATCGCTCCAAGATCAGTGACAGTGCCTATGAAAGATACTTCTGGTGTGGTATTCCAAAATCTATTCGGGAGGAACTTGAAGACAGAATGCTCCAGGAAAATGCTGCACTCGACAGATCGGTTCCCTTCAAAATCGACATTGTAGTCAAAGCTGCAGAACACGTCTTCGACCTTGGTAAATTCTATGATGATGAATCTGACTCAGATGGTCTTGTTTCAGAAGCAGATGACTCGGATGAAGAAGAAAGTGGTTCATCAGACAATGACGACAGTGATTCCGATGACGACAAGAAGAAAAAGAAGAAGAAGACGACCTCCAAGTCCAAGAAAGCTTCTCCTGCTTCTCCCCTTCCTACTTCGACTTCTACTCAATCATCTTTGACTTCTAAACCCAATGGCTCATCCCAGAATGAAACTGATGAAGTTGCAGATCTCA